>PVJA010029337.1:0-26725 GCA_004027025.1 Myocastor coypus | reverse complement strand
AAAAGAATAGACCTGAAGATCAATGGAATAGACTAGAGGACGCAGAAGCAAATACAAACACACTCAGCCACCTTATTTTTGACAAAGGGGCCAAACATGTGTACTGGAAGAAAGACAGCCTCTTTAACAAATGGTGCTGGAAAAATTGGCTCTCTACATGCTGAAAACTAAATCTTGACCCTAGTCTATCACCATGCACAAAAATAAAGTCGAAATGGATTAAAGATCTAAATATTTAAAGTGAAACATTAAATCTCCTGGAAGAGAAAGTGGGAGGAAATCTTGAAGACATCGGAGTAGGTAAAGAGTTCATGGACGGAAATCAAATTGCACGTTTAACACTTGAAAGCATCAACAATTGGGGCCTCCTCCGGCTACGAAGTTTCTGCATGTCAAAGGAAATCATTAACAAAGTGAAAAGATGACCCACAAATTTCGAAAAGGGTATAACTAACAAGTACTCAGACAAAGGTCTTCTATCTAGAATCTACAAAGAACTAAAAACCATTAGGGTCCCAAAATTCAAAGACCCAATCCAGAAATGGGCATCTGAGATGAACATTCACTTTTCAGCGAAAGAAATACAGCAAGCCTACAAATACATGAAGAAATGCTCCCCATCGCTAGCTATTCGTGAAATGCAAATCAAAACAACAGTTAGATAACACCTCACCCCAGTAAGGATGGCTATCATAAAGAAATCAACCAGCAACAAATGCTGGAGAGGCTGTGGGGAAAAAGGAACCCTTCTCCACTGCTGGTGGGAATGCAGTTTGGTGCAACCATTATGGAAAGCAGTGTGGAGGATCCTTACAAAACTAGAATTGGAAGTTCCGTTCAATCCAGCTATCCCCCTACTGGGAATTTTCCCAGAAGAACGGAAAACTTCATACCATAGCGATATCTGTGCACCTATGTTTATAGCAGCCCAATTTGTAATAGCCACATCTTGGAAACAACCAAAATGTCCATCATTTGAAGAATGGTTAAAAAAAAATGTGGTATTTTTATACAATGGAATACTACTCATCCCTAAAGAATGATAAGTTTGAAGACTTCATATATAAATGGATGTATATTGAACATATACTCATTAGTGAAATAAACCTGAGCTATATGTGTAAATATCGTATAGTCTCCCTAATATAAGAACTTTAAAGCAGAAAACAAGAACTTAAGGGCATAACACAGCTGAATGTGTTATGGATTAAACAACGAAGTGACTGGAAGCAGACAAAGCAGAAAACATCAATAGCAAAACCATACACTTATGTACACAGGATGAATCAGGCATTGGTCTCATGAACCTTCAAAATGTTCAGCATATTGATTATAGCACAATGTAATGCTAAAATTATGTTTGGAATACATGTCACTCTTGTCTTTTTGATAAAAAAAAAACTGTATTTTCATAAACATACATTATTTCCTTGCATTGAATTTGTATACTCCTTGATAGCAGGTGACACACAATATGTAGTAAAGTAAATTTTTAAGTGAAAAAAGAAAACAAAAGAAATGAAGCACCAATAAAGTTGTGGACTACAATGAGAGCTGAGAGTATTTCCACTGTTAAGAAGAAACAAGAATAGAAAGGATGCCCTGAGGGCATTTCAAGAAGCAGCAAGTTTCCACTCTTTGCAGCCTCGAAACTACAAGACCACCATGTTCTAAATGACAGGTGGCCATACCAGGTTCCAGAATGAGAGCAGCATAGAGAATTCATCCCTTGGAATCAGAGTCAGAGTGCTCAGCTATCCATGCACTCCACCCCTACAGTCAAAGAGAGAAGAAAGCCTGCCTACTGCTCCAGCTGGGAGCAGACCTTGGCATCATCCATGTAGCACTGGTTTTAGATGTATGCGGGATGTAAGAATACTGAGGTTAAGAAAGCTCCCACATAAATTTCATAAGAAAGCCTGGAAAGTCAGTGTGCTCCTGGAAGGTCAATATACAAAGCCCTGAGTGAGAAGCCTGTGCAGTGGAACCTCCAAAAGTAAAAGCCAGAAACATGGGTCATCTGAAGAAGGTTGCAAAGAGGGAGCACAATTAGTTTAAAACAGAAGCCATGGGAGCTACAATCACTAAAAGTGCCATAGAGCTGGAGTCACATGAAGCACTCAGTTTGCCACAGATTTATTCCTATATTCCACAAGGAACAACAGGACTTAATGATTCCCCTTATGCCTTTTGGATTTTGTTTGTTCCCACTGCTTTGTATCCTGATGTTTGTACATTTTGGAATGGTAATGTTTTTCTTGTGCCATTGAATGTTGGAAGTATTCAACTTTTCATTTGTACAGGGTTTCACACCTAACAGTTTGCCTTAGATCTTGAAGGAGACTTGGGAACTGTACTTTTCAGCAATGTTTAAACTGTTAGGACTCTGGCAGCTCTTAGAGGTGAGCTAAAATGTCTTTTGCATAAAGGGATGTGCATGAGTCTTTGGGGGGCCAAGGGCAGAATGTTATTGTTTGTATTTTGTCCTCCCAAAGCCTGATGCAGTCACTGGGGTGGCTTCTACAGTTTATAATTAATTCATTGTTTTAATTTTAATTTTTAACCATAATTAATAAATTGCATATTGTCATCATAGTTGCAGAGAATACAAAATGTCAACATGATATCTTGTCTAAGCATCATTAGTACAGATCTTTCTTTTAATTGCACAAAGAGAAAGTAAGTGTATGTATAGTCCAAAGGTCCACAACAGTAGTGGTTTATCATGTCATCTGGCATTATTGGAAGCTGTTGACTTGAGCCTTTTACAAATCAGCATATTAAAATGGATTTCCTTTTTTACCCTGTGATTAGACTATTCTGCTGGATAAAACAAGACCTATATCATAAAAAAAATGTAACTTTTCTATCTGACAAGGTCAGTATAGACACAGGACACAAAAGAGCCTGTGCTGTAACAGCCTATAACTCAGTGGAGTCCTAAATGTTCTGTTCAAAGAGATTATGGGGCCACAGAGGAAAATGATCGATGATGTACAGGGTGCCTAAGGAGAGTCACCTAGAGAGAAAACATTCTCTCAGGCTTTCACAGAGAGCAAACTGGTCAAGCAATGTCTGTGACTCATCCAGCTGGCTGATGCTGACAGAAGTTCTGCAAACCACACTATATGGTTTCAGGGTAAATCCTGAGGGGACCTGACTGACGTTAATTCATGATCCAATGCTAGGATTATGGGTGTGAATGCTACACCCACTCTGGAGTGGATAATGTGCATATAACGTGAAGAAGGGAGAGACTCTTGATGGCTGCCATAGCTGCTGCCCCTCACTTTGCTTTTGTTGTTTTCTGCTTCAGTGAGTGGCTGCCCTCTTCCATGTGCCACTCTGCTTGGAGCCAGCTGTGTACGGACCTAAATTCCCATTAACTGTGTACTGAATAAACCTTTCCTTCCTTAATTTTGAGTTTTAGGTCTTTGCCCCAACAATGAATGAAAAGTAGTTTAAATAAGGAGCAAAAAGCAAGAGAAAAAAATATAAAGAGGAAAAGTAACTGGGTAGATACCTGCATTCTTGAGCCTAAAGTATGCTCCTCAGTTTCTTCTCTTTGAATCAGAAACCACTGTATATCCACACACTTATTTTCCAACATGGATATCATGCTCTTACCTTTCATCTATTATAAAAGTTGAATTTTAACTATCATTCCCCTGCTACTTATTCTTACCTTTTCCACAACCATATTAAAGAGGCCTTGAAACTCCTAGCACTTAACTGGCCTCTCCCAAGAAAATCTTCCTGCCTTTTAATGTATGTGTATTTTCATACACTGCTAATTGCTGCTCCAAGCAGACTTTTCACTGTACTGAGAAGAATTTCAAATGAATGAAGCCATTGCAGTCACATGCTACCTACCTTAACTTTGTCAAGACAATGGAAATCTGTATGCCTTATGTAACACTTCAACTAATTCCTTAACAGCTGGAGAAAGGAAGGTTGTAACTGATATCAGAAAGGACAGCTTAAGGGCTGGCGATATAGCTCAGCAGGCTAAGCACTTGTTTACGTAAGCTCGGAGCCTAGGGTTCAATCCCTGGCAATGCATGCTGTGCCAGCACTGCCCCAGGGTGTGCTTAGCTGGTGATGGAGTATGACCGTGGTGGTGCAAACTGTAATCCTACCATTATGGAGGCAGAAATCAGGAGGATCACTATGAATCTGAGCTGTGTAGCGAGACCCTGAAAAAAAAAAGAAAAAGAAAGAAGAAAGAAAGGACATCTTGCTCTTAGATGCTTGATGAAACAATTCTGTGGTTTTTTTCCCACAGGAAGACTTTTATCAGTTCACCCATGAGGCATTCTCCACTCCGCAGACTTCTGTGTCTAGTATTTCTTGGACCAAATGAAATGGAAAGCAATAGATGATCTCTCTAGCAGCTCTACAAAATGTCTTGCTAAAGTCAATGTCTTTTTCATTCTTCAAGAAATATTTGTACAAAGATGATAAGGTAAGATCAATTAAATCTGAAATAGACTCAGACATCTGAGTCAATCATTATAACCCACCACCAGCTTCATCACTCTGATTTCTTCAACTTCCTTTCTATTTTAAGATTCTTACTGCTTGGGACCTTAGGAAGTTTTAAGACAAGTACCACTGGCTTTAGTATCTGTGGCCCAAGGTTAGTTGTCTGTGGCATCAACTTTCAACATCCTATATATGGTTACCTTTATCCAAATCTTACTTAGGTACAGAAGGAATATTTCCTGAGCTAGAATCAGACCTTCAGTGTCTAGGGATGTCTTAAGAGAGCCCTACTAGGGCCTGTGTCTCCTAATCTCCACTGCAGTGACACACTTGCTGGGCACTTGCCTTGGAGGCCAGTGCGGGCCAGTGGTCACTCATGTCTCCTTGCAGGGAGAACTGCAGACCCCACGGGCACCCATTCTCACCTCTCTACATGACTCCTCTTTATTCCTATGATTTTATGAGAAGCTCTGCAATCAGATAATAAGTATGCTGCAATGAACTTTGCCAACCGCTACTAAACTCATCTGTTTGTCAGTCTGAATGGCTTTTAATTGTTATTTATATCATACATATGATCTGCACTATTATAACATATTTATGAATGAAAGATCAGGATATCTGTGGACAAAGACATTTAGAAGATCTCCTTTCATTTATTCTTACCGAGGGACTTTTGTGTGTGTTTCTTCCCCCACTGCACTGATTGAATCCTTCACTGCAAGGCAGATAAGAAATCCTGAGAGCAAGCCGCTTAGATGGGAGGTTTTTATGTTTTCCTATGTAAGTTTGAGGAAAGAAGCAAGTTTGTCACCCATACCCTTTATTACATCAAGGGAACATCTGTCTGTTATTACTTTTTGAGAAATCCTTTTAACAAGAAGGAATGATCAACTATTTTTATAAAGATAAACTTTTGTTAATCACTTTTTTTCTAGTGGTAGCTTCAGAAATTTTAGTACATATCTTCAATTTATCAAAATCTAGCTTTTAGGAACACAGGAGTTCAGATGTATAAAAACTGTTTTTATGTTTTAGGGCTATTTTAATAAAGTACTACAAGTTATTGGCTTAAAATATAATTCTCTTCACTTAATTCTGGAGGCTAGAATTTCTTGTTTTATTAAGTACATGTCTGCAGTACATATACTTTACAATTATACGGGGGAGTTGGCACCTGTACATAGTACGGATATATATTTCTACCTCCTCCCTCCCTCCCTTCCTCCCTCCCTCCCTCCCTCGCTCCCTCCCTCCCTCCTTTGATTCCTTCCTCCCCTTTCACTCCTGTTGGCATTTTTACTCTTAGCCCATATTTGTGGCATAAAATATCCACATTCATTGAAATTTTGGGGACTTCTACGTGGTACATTTTTGTCTGTTTCTCCATTCCTTCTATTTACCCCTCACACTAGGTCCCTCCCACCTCTCAGTCTAAAAGAGATTAATCTCCTTTGTCTCCTACCAATTTCTAAATGAAACTTTCAGCAGGACCACTCTTGCCATCACACTGGGTTTCCCTTGCCTCTTCTTCACTCAGATGAAGGCCTTCCTTCCTGGTAGTCCTGGCCTGCACACGCAGCACTCCAATCTCTGCTGCTATCACATGGCATTCCCTCTCTCTCCTCTCTTTTTGTTTTATACTCCATGGCTTTTAAAATCAATTTATTTTTGTCTTTTATTTTATCTGAAATTTTAACTTTAATGCATGTAAAACAGAAATCTTATATACTAATGAGATCCCATGTGATCTTTTTATCTGTGTATAGGTTCTACAAAAAAGCTTAACTCAGGGCAAACACATTCATAGTTTCTCGGCAGTGAAAATATTCAAAGTCCTCTGTCCTAGGCTTTGACAAATGCAGTGCGCAATTGTTTACATTCACTTTATGTGACAAAAGTATACCAGAACTGCTTACTTGAATATAACTGTAACTTAATACCTATTGGTTGATATTCACTATTTACCAATACCAACTCTTGGTAACCACCACTCTACTTTCCATTTCTATAAGATCAGTATGTTCAGATTTGACATAAGAATGAGATCACAAGGTGTTTGTCTTCTGTGGTTGGCTTATTTTACTTAACATAGTGATCTCCAGTAATATCCTTACTGTCACAAATGACAAGATTTCCTGTCTCTCTATCTGAGTAGTTTCCCACTGTGTGTGTGTGTGTGTGTGTGTGTTTGTGCCATATTTTCTTTATCCATGCATTCCTTTTTCTTACACTGTTTCCTGTAAGGCAGCCAATCATATTTGTTTAAGGCCATTTCATTCTTCTATGTCATCTTATGTAATTAAATCTTCCATGGTCTTATTCCAAGTAAATTTATATTCTGAGGTTCTGAGAAAGATATGCAATTTTGGGGAATGGTCTCCAATTCAGTATACAAATCTTAAGATAGTTTAATTTTTTCCAGTAGAGAATTAATTCATTATTACATTTAATGATAATGTAAGAAGGAAAATCTTGCCTACCACAAGTTATTGGAAATATTTTTATAATGTACATTTGAGCACAGTTAATGTTTTATCCACTACATTTGTAATTTCAGTCCAACTGAAAATAATCTTATGTGTTTTCAAAAACAAGGGTCAGTTTAACTTTTATTATATGCATGTAAAATTGACATAATTACATTCTTCAAGAATGTCATTCTTTCCATTGTCTTTCCAGTAAGCTATCATCTTTTTCATAAATCAGGTATCTATATTTGTTTGTCTGTTTCAGGATCCTCTTCTTTCACTGGCCACTTTTTAAAAATGATACCATATGCATAACTTTATCATTATAATAAATCTTGTATCTGGTAGAATAACCTTTCCTTTGTTCATAGTGTTAATGGATTACATCAAATCATGAACTGGAGCTATGTTGTATAGGTCATATAGTACTTTTTAAATGTCAATCATGTTATTTATATAAATATTGAAAAATTGTTTGATCCTTCTTAAAAAGAATTTTCTAAGCTTTAAAATTCCTTGCTTTCTTCCTCTTCAACAATATGGAAAAACACAAACAGATTTTAAAATTATCCAGTTTGTCTCATGTTGCCTGTGGCATATTATTAGTAATTAATTCACTAAACCATTTTTAGCTTTAGCAATTGCTATTAGCATAATTTCTTATTAGATTATTCACAAGAAATATCTATTTATTCAAATAACTTTTGTGGTTTTAACATCCATTATTTTTATAACTTAATGAGCTCTAAATTCTTGATCTCTAGCAATAAGATATGCACTCAAGATATAATTAAATCTTTTGATGCTGTTAGCTGTTCCTATAGGATCGGTAGCAATAGTGGTATCTGTACCCACACGCACACAAGATCTTGAGTATAATTATGTTTACATTGTTGTATAGAAATGGATTTAGGCACTGCTCAGGTACTTTTGTTATGTGCTGCATTTTTAGTAAAACTATAAAAACTGCAGCTGTGAATGAAATGAATAGTGGGTAGATGCCTGGGAAAGAGAGAGCTGAGCCATATCATAGATCCTTAAATCTTAACCTGATAAAAAGATTGTCTTCTCTGCTTCATGGACCATTTAACTTACAGATATAAAGAAGTTATTAAAAATATATATATCTGATCAAATCCAGAACAGAACCATAAAAAATTGAGTCAAAAAGACATGTGGTAGGTAGTGAATGGCTAAATACAACTATACATGGAAAGGAGATTCTGAGTATATCTCTTAAAACACAAAATTTGGTCGATTGTCTTGAATTTTGACACATATCCTCAAGTTTTATATTCCTCTGTTGTTATTTTTTTGAAGAGGTTGTGGTGCTTCTACTCTGCCACACACTGTGATCTGCTTGTATTGCTGAGAAAACGATTAATTTTAACAATGTAATTTAACAATAGTCAAATAAATGTCTGTTCTTTTCTTTGTGAGCAAATTCTAAAAATATCAGCTTTATGTATGTGTATTGTATTGAAATATAAATATTTAAAGCTAGAATGATTAAAAATAACTCTGGAGAGTAGTTCTAGAATTACATTTTATTAGTTGGACATTAAACTTGAAAAATACTTGAAAATTTGATAAGAGAAGAAACAAAAATATAGAATAGATCAGTAAGAGGTAATAAAGAAGAGGGAGTAACAGAGAGTCTACCAACTAGGAAACATCTAGGTCCTCGCGGATTCACAGCTGACTTTTACCTGATGTGAAAGTAAGTCATGTCAATAATCCTCAAAAATCTTCCAGGAAACTGAGAGAGAAGCGACTTTGCCAAACTCCTCTATGGAAGCTAGTTCTACTCTGTTATGAAAACTGGAAAGAACTTTTCAAAAAGGAAACTTGGAAGCCACATTTCTTAATGAATGCAGATGCAAATTTCTTCAAAAAAAGACTTAAAGAAAATGCAAAAATGCCTTAAAAAATTTATGGCCAAGTTATAATTATATAGTCTTAGTTATTCTTCTCTTGCTGTTAGGATAAATACCTGACATTCAAAATGGGGCAAGGAAAGGTTTATTTAGCCTACAGTTACTCGAGGTTTCAGTCCCTATTCAGCTGGCTCTAAGGCAGAGAGGCACAAGGCAGAAAACAGCCTTTCATGGTATCAGGCAAAGAGCAAAAGAGCAGGGAGAGCTAGCAGCAGCTCAAACAGCTAATTTCTTCTCCTACCTTACATTGAAGTGAAAATCACCTGTCCCAGGGCAGGGGCAGCACCCATTTCTATAATAATCAATTACAAATTCCAGAAGCCACACCATGACTACATGAGGCTTTGGGGGGACACCTATACACAAACCATTATATATATGCAAAATGAAGCTAGGAAAAAACCTCACATAAACACCTCAATAGATGTAGACATCTATTTATGGTTAATGACCCTACCTCAAATGGATGAGTCATACATGATAAATACACTAATACACTAAATACAGAATAAACCAAAGCATTTCATCTAAAGTTGTAAACAAAATAGGATAACAATTATCACCATTTCCGTTTAATATTGTTCTTAAAACTTTAGCCATAGCTGCTAGACAGGAGAAAAATACAAAAAAAAAAAATACATAAATAGTAAAGGAATATGCCAACCTATCTGTGTACACAATTGACATAATTCTTTATGTGGAAAAAACCTCCAGTAGAGATTATATGTAGACACTTACAAATAGTTCAAAGTCCAACAAAAAGACAGAATGCAATATGGAATCAAAAATCTATAAATTTCATATACAGGGCTGGCCAAACGGTTCAGCAGATTAAAGTGTCTGCAAGCAGGAACAGGGGCAGCTGTTGGGGTGGGGGTTGATCCCTGGCTTTCCATGCCGGCTCTACCCCCATGGTGTGCTGAGACAGCAGGTGAGACTGGGTGTGGTGGCACGTGCACCTGACAGTGAACACTTTGTAGACCCCTCCCTAAAATGTAAAAAAAAAAAAATAAATAAACAAACTTATATACACCTGTGATGAACTCACTATAAAAGAAATTGAAAAAAACCTTGTAGCTCCAAACCACTAACCAAACTAAGAACATGGAAGGCATGTATAATAAAAACTACAGTACTTTAAAAAGAGATTACAGGTGACATTAGAAAATGAAAAGGTTGGTAGCTGGTGCTCTCTTTCCACTTTCACATTAATTGCATTTCTTTTTTTAGTTTGATTTTTTGAAGAGACCGCACAATAATATCAAAACAAAAAATTACGAGTGATACAGAATTTCACTTTATAAAGTAATATGAATTTCACTGTATTTGTTGTAATGCATAGTGTTGTCTTCCAACTAGTTATTCATATTACCAGATATATGCATGCAAAATTAGAAAAAGGAAGAACAAAAGAAGTTAAGAGAAAAAGTACAAATAATTGAAAAAAGGAGAAAAAACAAATTAAGCATTATCTGCTCCTTTCCAGAGACGAGCAGAAATGCAAGGTACTTAACTATAATTCTTAAATCTAGTTCATCCTCAAGATCATTTATTCTGATTTTATGTTATGTTATGTTATGTTATGTTATGTTATGTTATGTTATTTTATATATTCAGTTCAGGCTCTGTAGGGGTTCACTACACAGATCAGACTCATAGTGATCCTCCTGTTTTCAGCCTCCCAAGTGCTGGGATCACAAGCACGTGCCACCATGCCCAGTCTCAATCACCGTCTCAGTGCACTTCCTGAACTGGGCTGACATAGTTCACCTGGAATCCAACCCTGGCCCCTGAATCTGCCTGAGAAGCCGCTTTAGTCATCTCAGCTATCTGGCAGGCCCTCTTCCAGTGTTTCAGCTATGCAAGAAACTTTAATTTAGTGTTATTTTGTACTATTCAAGAAAGTGAATTCTAGAAAAATGCACAAGGTTAGAGTATGGAGTGATGGCAAAACTAAAGAAACAACAGCAACAGCAACAGCAAAAACAATTAACTCCTGATTGTTAATCCCAATATTTTCAACAACTTTAATGATTTGACACTGTTTGGAGCATATGTTAATGTTCTCAGTCACAGAAGCCCTGCTGGGTTATCTTGACAGCAGAATTGTTGCTCTCATGGAATTAGGTATTTTAGAAAAGCTATTTAAAGAGTGAAGCTGTCTGCCTAAGATAGGGAAATGCAAAGATATATTAGACTAGGGCCCTAAGAGGCTGCGGATCAGTCTTGCTCTAGATCAGTTGTTCCTAAAGGAAACATCAACCTCTGAAGTTCCTGAAGGAAACAGATAGAAGGTAAGTGGCCACCAATAAATAAATAAATAAATAAATAAATAAATAAATAAATAAATAAATAAATACTTAGGACAGCAATCTTCTGAAAGTTTCTGTAGATTGGCATGTTTTAAACCTGTACAGGAAAATCTCAGAGCAGGAACTCAGGAAAGGACTGTCTGATAGACTCCAAATAGATGACAGAGGTGTTCTTACACTTTTCTGTTGAATGCATTTTCAACCTTATGCCAAGCTATTCCATTTTCCGGCAGCCTTCTACAATCTTTACCATTAAGCCCTTCAAAAAGAACATTTAATGAACTTTCTGCTGCTTATCCTGTCTTCTTTCCTACAGATGAGACCAGTATGCCGTTTGGTGTCCTGAAGTTGAAAAGAATTTGGGAAATAAAGAAAAGTCTCTATTTGCATTTGAAAATGAAACTAATTCACAGAACTTGTGTAAATTGTAAGAAGACAAAGTGAAAATGTCTGTAATATTACTGCTGAATAAAATAGGCTATTGTTCCAGAAAATTTGATTCAGTTTGTCATTGCCATTCCTTGCCTGTGTTAAGATGAAAATAAATTAATTTCATTAATTTACATTAACATTTAGAATCACTTTGTAAAAAATGTGGTTAATTAGTTGCTGGTAATTAGATGTATAAAATGTCAGGGACTACCATAGATACTTTTATTGAAGTGTGCTAAACAGAATGAATTTCTTGATGTCTGATACAACCAAACCATTTATAAGGACTTATTTGTATACTAACATGTCAGGCTATAACGTTGGACTCAGGCTAATATTTTACAAGATTACTAATGCTTGATAATTGCCAAAGAAATCTCCCTTCTCTTTAGAGAGCCGTACCTTGACAACCCCATAACAACAGGAATGCACAAAGAGCAAACAGAGGTTTTTAACTAGAGATTTTTCTATCAAACTTCAGTAGCTGGAGAATAAATCTCTGTTAGTTTGACAGATGTTTAGAATTGCTAATAATAAATTCTTGCTCCTTAGAGCCAATACTTTTTACAAGAAGGATGTAGGAGGTAGGGTCATCTTAAATGCTTGCTGAATACACAGAATTTCAAATATTTAATTGTTTTTTATTGTTCTTCAGTGTCTTTAACTATTATTACCAAAAATATCATGAAATGTCTTAGCAGAAAAAAGCTTTGTTTTCTTTAGTTACATGTAGTCAGTTCATTTATTTACTTTGCGTACTATTCCATGTGACCTGTAATTAACTTGCTGAGCTTGATTCAAAGCCTTCTATTTCTTGCTAATTGTACAATGTTTCACTTTTCTCATCTGCAAAGTACGGAAGAAATGAGCGAATTTTTGTGACATGGTCAATAGAAATAACTATTAGGGATGTTAACATGAAATGTACACTTAGTAAAATGGTCATTGAACATAGTTTTTAAAAAATGATCATTTCTTGAAACATTTATTTATTTATTCTGCTTTTATTTTTTAATTGTATTAATTTTAATGAGAGAAATAACAATGAGACAGTTTCAAAACAGGTTAGTAGGACAGTTATAATAATTAATACATTGAATATTGTTGTCTTCATAGTAGTTGTTTAGAGTACAAGATACAGAAATGATATATTTTAAAATATTGTTAGTACGAATCTTGCTTCTCATAGAACTAAGAGAAAGTAACTATATGTACAGTACTGTACTCCATAATAGCAATGGGTTATCAGCAGAACTGGCAATGACAGAAGCTGTTAATTTGAGTCTTTTACAGTTGAGCATATTAATAATATTAATATGACTTTACATTTAATACCTCATGATTAGACTTTTCTAAACTTCTGTGTAAAAATATGTTGTTTTTACATGTTCTATAGGGATTTATTAGAATATCAGTGATGAGTGAAGCCAGTTTTTTACTGATCACATTTATAGGATGTGAGAGACAATATCATCTTCTTCCTTTTGGGGGACAGGGGGTTGTGGTACTAGGGATCAAACCTAGGAAAAGTTTTCCAGGCAGGCACTTATGCCACTAAACTATCTCCCCAGTCCTGATTTTGTCACCTTTGTATGAATTTATGAAACTTTCTTGATCACTGTACTTTCTCAGATATAAGACTCTTTCATAAACATCTGAATTTACTGGAAAGGGTGGCCTATGCCAATGTCTAAGCTTAATTAATTCTATATTGAATATAATTTAGTTATATGAGCAAATGCTTTTTGCCTCTGTTGCTACATGACAAGTATATACTTTTCCTTTGGAAGTTATAATGGTGGGATAGACGTGGTGATACTGGTTGATAACCACCAGTTCTTTTAATGTATTCCATTTCCCTCTACTGTAACTTCACACAGTATCTCACAACTGTCTAGGTTAAGAGTGTTTCATAGTGAAAATCAGTGCTACAAGCCGGGCGTGGTGGAGCACGCCTGTAATCCCAGCACTCGGGAGGCTGAGGCAGGAGGATCAGTGCGAGTTCGAGACCAGCCTGGGCTACAAAAGTGAACTCAAGGCCAGCCTCAACTGCATAACGAGACCCTGTCTCAAAAAGACAAAAAAAAAAGAAAGAAAGAAAGAAAGAAAATCAGTGCTACAAATCAAGGACTGACAGTGATTTGTTTTCCAGCTACTGAAGTTTGACAGAAAAAAATCTCTTGCTAAAAGAAAGAAAGGAAGAAAGAAAGAAAAAGAAAGAAAGGAAGAAAGAAAGAAAGAAAGAAAGAAAGGAAGGAAGAAAGAAAGAAAGAAAGAAAGAAAGAAAGAAAGAGCAATCTCTTGCTAAAAATCTCTATTTGCTAAAGGAAGCAATAAACTTTCACTCTTGAATTAAAAACTTTGTGGCAAGGAGACTGCAGTGTGGGGGTTGTGTGTGAGTCTTCTATGCTTTGGTGCCTGCACAAGAGCTGTCCGCCAAAACTTGTTAAATGACAGAGTTAAAATACAAGGGAGCAAAGATGATGAGGACCAGAAGATGTATCTTTTGCGCACTATACTTTATGCCAAGAATATTGTTTAAAAGTCAAATAAAATAACTCATAGCTCTTAGTCATTGTTCTTAATTATTTTTCAGACAATCTTCTTGTAAATATGTCCTAATGATTCCAATGCAGTAAAATTAACTGAGAACTATTTCATAGCTGACTCATGAGTGAAGAGAGCTATCCATGTACTTTGAAGTTATGAGGTTGACTGAAACATTTCCCAAAGGATCTGGGAACTTCCTGATAAATAAGATTCCCTAAAATGAGAGAAAATAAGTCTATATTTCATAAAATAAAAATAAGCACTCTACTTCAGGAGAAGTTTCTAAAAAAGAAATAATGAATTGGCAATCATTTCAGACTTAACAATAATCTCAGCATCACCTAAATTCACTTATAGATTATAGAAAGGAAGGAAAGATATAAATAGGAACCAGAAAGAGTTTCTATTACATGAGAAATACTGCATGAGATTTTGAACTATAAACTCCTAATGGATTATAGTGTAGTTAAGAGAAGAGAATTCT
This sequence comes from Myocastor coypus, assembly GCA_004027025.1. NCBI lineage: Eukaryota > Metazoa > Chordata > Mammalia > Rodentia > Myocastoridae > Myocastor > Myocastor coypus. The sequence goes on along the minus strand of PVJA010029337.1, from coordinate 12,054 downwards.
ACCCACCTGGCCTCATTACTGTTTTTCATAACTGATGGCAAAAAAGGCAGTCATAAGTAAACATACATTGAACATTTATATTCAGGAAGCTCAGGTAGTCCTACATAATATACCCTTACTGATATTTTAAGAGAATTGAGAATTCCAATCCAGGGGCAGAATTGCTCAAGAGAAATAATGATCTAGTGGAAGCAGTTTTAGTCAGTCATATCACTGCCTTCTCAGAGCTGGGCATGGGTAATGTCTGGGAGAATTAGGTATGTGTAGTTATAACTAAGGAGCCAGTGAACCTTTTTACCTTTTTTGCTTAAAAACTTTTAAATGATGGATATAATTGAGTGTATTTATCATGTATCACATGTGGGGTGTGCATATGCTGTGGAATGTGTCTATTTAGAGCTATATTTTTTATGATAGCTTTATAGCAGTAATTTACAACATTGTACCGGAGTTTACTACACAATGTCACCAATGCTTATCTTTTGTCTTTTCTATCACTGCAATCCTGATATGTCTGAGATAAAATGTGATAGCTTCTAAAACTGTAGTTACTTGAAGTCTCTATTGTAGGCATTGCTTCATGTAGTAAGGACTGCAGAAGAAAAAAATCTTATGTTATGAGCTCTCAATTGTTCCTTAAAGAATAAAATTTGAACAGAAACTCTAACTTTATATGAACAAGTAAATTTATACTATAAAATAATTAGATCAGTGTCTGACAGTAAGTCCTATATAAATACTGATTATTATATAATTATTCTTATAGTTCCTATATGATTTAGTACAGTCATACTCGTTTTATATAGCTCAAAATCAAGCCTGTTGTGGTATTCATAAATTCAAGGAAAAATATATTGCTTTGGGGGATTATTACAACATGGATGGTTTTTGTCATGATTTATGACCCCAGAAAATGTCATGTAGTTATGAGGATGGGCTTCTAGAGTTTGTGATTAGCTTGTGGTTCAGTGCTGAGACTATGAGCATGAGTGCTAAACCTATCCTAGGATGAGCATCATGCATGCAATATAAGGTAAGGAAAGAGGCTTGCTCCCTGCTCCTCCTTTTTGCTTTTGTTGCTTTGCTATTTTCCACTACCATGAAATATTGCCCCTTAGCCATGAGTCACTCTGACTTGGAGCCAGCAGAATATAGACTGAAACATCCACAAACTGTTAAGGTTAAAATAAACCTTTCCCTCTTTGATCTGGGTGTCAAGTAGTTTTGTCTCAACAATGAATCATAAGTAACCAAATCAGCATTTGTTATTTAGAGCAGTACTGTTGCTGTGACTATACTTGAGCATGTGGTTCAAGAATCTTTGAGAATGGCTTGTGGTATGAGTTTGGAGAGGTTCAGAGATGTCCGCTGAAAGAGCAGTGCTGGAACACCTTAGGCTATTCTCTATGGGAGATCCTCATCTGAGTTCAAAAGACTAGATAGACATCGTGCTGGTAAAGATGAGGTTTTGAGAGGTTTCAGGTGTTTGACAGAAGATGATGTGTGTTATGGCTTAGCAAAAAGTTTGTCTGCAGTTTGCTCATGTCTCCAGACTTTTCCTGAGCCTGTGATTAAGGGCAGCGAGTAATCTGGTAAAAGATTTTTTAAGGCAGTTGAATATTGAGGTGGTAGCGTAGTTATTGTTGAGGGCTTCAGTGAGAATTATGGTGAGATTCAAGAGCAAAAACCCCAGTAGAATGATTTAAAATATTTCAAGTTTGGCCAGAATGGAAGTTCCACTAAACCTGTGGACTTTAAAGATAGAGCCGAGGAAAATTTGATCACTTAAAAGGAACAGCAGTATAGAAAAGATGGCCTGAGACTATCCCAAGAAGCAATAAGTGTTCACCCCTTACATCTTAAAAATTACAAAAATTAATGATTGCTTTGAGAAGAAAGCTGAAGAACACCATGTTCTAGAATGGTACTAGCATAGAAAATTTGTTCCTCAGAATCAAGTTTACAGTTCTCAGAAATCCAGGCACTTGACTCCCTATAGCCAAAAGAGAGGATATCTTGGTTACTGCTCCAGGTGGCAACAGACCTTGGTATCATCCTCAGGACGTAAGTTTAAATGCATTCACAATGCAGAAGTTCTGAGGTTATGAAGGCTTCCATCTAGATTTCAGAAGGCCTGAGAGGCTAGGTAGTGTGTCCCCTGAGAAGACAGAATGAAGCTATCAGTGTGAAACCAAGGGCTCTGGGGAGAGTCTCCAAGTTTGAAAAAGCCAGGAATGAGGATTGCCTGAAGAAGCTGCTGAAAGGGCCCAAGAGAGAAGCCATGTGAGCTACAACCACCTGTGTTAGATAGACAGAACCACATGAGTCTCACACAGATTGATTTGATATTCCAGGTGGAATTACTGACTTAATGTGTGCCATGATGGATTTTGGACTTGTTTTGGACACACTCTTTTATTTCCCCCTTTTTCCTTTATATCAGTGGTTACAGTTCCTCATGTTGCAGTGACCCCAAACCAAAAAATAATTTTGATGGCTACTTCAAAACTGTAAAATTGCTAGTTATGATTCAGAATGACTTTAGGCGATCCCTGTATTTTGATCGTTTGACCCCCACCGGGGTTGTGACCCACAGGTTGAGAACTGCTGCATTATATCTTTTGAAATAATCATGTTTAGCTTGTGTCATCTAATGCTGGACATGTTTAACTTTTTATTTGTACGGGGCTCATAGCTATTAGATCTTGAAAGAGACTTGGGAATTGGACTTTTCAGCAATGCTGAAACGGTTAGACCTTGCCAACTCTCAGAGATGGACTAAAATTACCTTTTGCATAAGTGATATGCATGAGTATTTGGGAGTCCAAGGGAAGAATGTTATGGTTTGTGTCTAAATGTCCCCCCCCCCACCAAACTCTTATCATGAGAGCCTTCTCCTGTAGTCTGTGATCGACTCATGACCCAATGCTGGGATTTTGGGCATGAGCATTGCACTCGCCCTGGGGTGGATAGCCTGCATGCAATCTAAGGCAGAGAAAGAGGATTGCTCTCATTGTTCCTCCTCTTTTTCTCTTGTTGCTTTTGCTGTTTTCCACCGTGAACTGTTGCCTTCTGTCATGTGTTACTCTGCCTTGGAGCCAGACAAGTATGGAGCAAAACCTCCAGTAAGTGAACTAAATAAGCCTTTCCCTCTTTAGTTGGTTGTTGGGTATTTTGCCTCAACAATGAGAGAAAAGTAACCCAAGACAGATGAACTTGCATGAATAATAAAATGATATCAGTGTTTTGTACTGTTACTGAAATTTCTATATTAAGGTGCGAAGTGCAAAGAAGATGAGAAATTTTAATCTCATTTTCTGTCTCATCAATGTGAGAGTTAGTATTTTACAAAAACTTAAGCTATTGTTAGCCAAGTTAATTTTTGGAGAATATAGAAAATGTAGATATTTTTCTGCCCTACATGGAAGAGGACAAGAGGCAGTCTGAGGCACATTCCATTAGGTGCTGAGCGTGCAGTCACACAGAGGAATGTGCTTCAGTCATCCTGAATAAAGGACGCTATTAAAGCTGGTGTGCACATTTTCTCTACAAATGTTACTGGAGCATGTTAAATGTCAAGGAAGTTTCAAAAGCACTTTCACTTGATGAAGACATCCCTGCTTCCTTGTAATATTTTTCTGATATTTCACCATTAATGCTACAAAGTAACATTTTGAAATTGCATTTTGCTACACTTTGTGATGTCAAATACAGTTTGACCATATAAGCAAAAGAAAAATGATGATAGTCTTTGATATTTTTCTCCTCCTTTAAAATAAGCATATTACTTCACGTTAGAAAGATAAAACTAACTACTGGCTGCCTAAGCTTATCCTGCAAAGAATGTCATGGCTTATAAATTTTTAAAACATCTAGCAAAAATCAAACAGAATACAGGAAATGAGTCAAAATTATAAACTTATTAGAGGGAATAAATAAAAAATACTTAAAAATAAATTAGAAATAAAGAGGAAAACTGTAAGATAGCAGAAGCCAAGAGCTTTTACTAGCATTCAATGCTGCTATGGTAGACAAGTTAACATTACGGATTTACAAATTCAGAATAAAGCTTAAACAGATATGGAAGAAAGGTGATTGTCTTCTCTCTTCTTGCTCATGCTATTCTTTGGGATTGTAAACCATCTTGTATATTTCAAAGTATGAGGAAAACACATCAAGGATGCAAAATAATTTTTCTTTTATATTTCAATGATTATAGAGTCATCCAAGAATTGAGATTTATTGTGAAATTTTATTGCACTTTATTTGAAGCGTTAGTTGTATATCTTTTACTTTTACTATTCCAACTTTATTTTATTTTTTTATTACTTTTAAAATGAAATAACAATGAGACAGTTTCAAAATGTATTAGTAGTACATCCCCAATGATGAATACAATGCATATTGCTGTCCTTATAGTAGTTATTCAGAGTATAGGACGCAGACATAATTTTTCTAATCATGATTGCTATAAAATTTCTTCTGATAGAAATAAGAGAAAGTAGTTGTATACATAGTGCAATATTCTATAATTGTAGTGGGTTACTGGTAGAAATGGTAATGTCGGAAGCTGTTGGTTTAAGCCTTTTACAGCTCACCATACTAATCTGGCTTTACATTTTATGCCTCGTGGTTAAACTTTTCTGCTGGGTAGTTAAGGGCAAGTCAAAGAAAGATCTGTATAACAAATCATGTAACTTTTGTATCTCCCCTGAACATTTACTTTGGAACCATGTACAGTGCTTTGTAGATCTTTTGTCAGTTAACAGTCATCTGGATGAGTTATGGCCATTGCTTGACCAGTTTGCTCTCTGTGAAAGCCTGAGAGAATGTTTTCTCTCTAGGTGACTCTCCTTAGGCACAGTATACATCATCAATCCCTTTCCTCTGTGGCCCCATGATCTCCTTGAACAGAAAATTTGGGACACGTCTGAGTCATGGTATGTTATAGCACAGGTTCTCTTATGTCCTGAGTCCTCACTGACCTTGAAAAGTTAGGACCAAAATATTCACTGTCCTCATTGCCCTTTTTTCTCTAGTTTTGGTTCATAAACTTATGTTCTTAACCCTCCAGAAGAGAAGCTTAGTGATATTATTAATCTATAATGTAGGTACTTGAGCTTAACATCACTGTCTTTCTAAATATCAAACATCTTAGACCTAGCATGAATCGATATTTTTCGTCAATTTAGGTGTATATTTGAACTCTTAATTTGAAAATGTCTATTTGGGATTATTTCACTTGAAGTGAAAGAAGAAAAGGAGTAATAGGATTTTTGTTATTTATAATGTAGGGTGTTTGGAGAATTTTTGTGAAATGGTTTAGCCTTTTTATACACATCAGTGACTGGATCACCATAACTGCTGTACAGGACGCTAGGAAAGGAGCCTTACAGTGTCTGCTGAGGTCAATTATTTTAGGTATTTGAAGTTGTGGTTTTTATGACCTGGTCAATAAGAATCAGTGAGCCTATGTAAATGCCAGTGTTCTGTTTCCAGTGGGAACAGAAATGGTGATTCTGAGATGCTCCTGATGCATGCACACAGGATCTGCAATGACTGATCTAGTTGGCCTCTGTTTTATTATCTCTCTTGGGCTGGAAGGAAAAGCATGCAGACATTTTTCTCAAGAAAGCATGTCCAATTCAGATTGGCATCAAACACTGAGGGAAGCTGTGTCAGGTTTGAAAAGGAGAAATAGTGAAGTAAATGCGATGCCACTGATGGATATAGGGTTTCCACTTCAAACCCATGCATCTGCTAACTGGCAGCCTTCATCCTTACAAGGCCAAAGGTCTTGTTTCCTCCTCCTTTTCTTCTTCCCTGAAGAGATAAATGCAGCTGTTCTATAGTTGAAACACACAAACCAAATACACAAGGATAGAAGAAGCAGAAAGTGACTTCATCCAGAGATTCATTCATTTCAACAAGATAGTACATGTATTTATCTGAAAAGAGAGGACAGATATTTGATGGGTAAGATTCTTTGAGACTGGGTAAATCAGAACTACATGCCACGAGAATAGACTGTATACAGCATGTAGTTTATTGTGGCTGAATCTTGTGATGGGAAATGTGTGCAGAACTGTGGAGCAATGAGATTCTGTCTTCATTCTCTTCTGTAAGGGCACTGTAGGCCTAGCAGCTAAATATTGAGATATATAACAATTCTGTGTGCAATTGGTAAGTTACAATTGTTGGTTCTCAACTTAAGCCAATAATACTAAAAATTTCAGATAGATACTGATGTGCACAAAGTTATAAATGAAGAATTTCAAACCAAAAATTCAAGAGTTGGGTAACATAGAGAGAAAATATTCTCTCAGGATTTCACAGAGAGCAAACTGGTCAAGCAATGGTTGTGACTCATTAAGACAGCTGACACTGACAACAGCTCAACAAAATGCTGTACATAGTTTCATGGTTAACCCTGAGGGAATTTGGCTGGCCTTGCCAGATACAAAAATTACATATTTTGCGATATAGATTTTGATTTAACTTGGCCTTAAGCACCCAGCACAAAAGTATAACCATAAAGTATAGAAAGTAAAGCCAAATTCATATGTTGAGCTGAAAAGGCTCAAGTCAGCAGCTTCCGACATTCCCAGTTCTGCTAGAAAATCATTACTATTATAGAATATTGGACTATGTATACAACTACTACTATTTGTTAGTTTAATGAGAAGAAGTATTTTACCAATAGTGTTTAGAAAAGTTACTATGTCTGCAGCATGTACTCTGAACAACTACTATGAAGACAACAATGTGAATTTTATTAACTATTGTTGTCCTACTAATGTGTTGTGAAACTGCTTCTTGTTATTTCTTATTAAAAATAAAAAAAATTAAAAATAAGAATTGTAAGTTCAATATGGCATTTTCCTAGTCTTTTATTCTCATTTAATGCCCTTTTTTGTTTTCTTGTAAACCAACCATTTGCTTAAGAGAAACAGAGTATAGCAGTAACTGGAATTATATTGGAAGTAGCACACATCTAAAACACCAGAATGACAGGCATTCCAAGCATATTTTTACTGTTACATATTGCTATTCTCAGTGTGAAAAACCTGTTGGAGGTTCCTAGAACCATTATCTGATTCGTCCTGTGTATATAAGTGCATGGCTTTGCCCTTGCCATATTTTCTATCTTTTCTGTTTGCAGTCACTTCATTGTTGAACCCTTAAGTCCTTAATTTCCATTCGGCTCTGTTATGCCTCACCATTTTTATTGCTTCTTTTGAGATCTTACACTAGGGAGACTATATATTTATGCATGTAAGTCTGGTTTATTTCACTTATGAGTATATGTTCAAGATAATATCCATTTATATATGAAGTCTTCTAGTTTACCCTTCTTTATAGGTAAGTAATATTTCATTGTGTAAAAGTACCACATCTTTTCAACCATTCTTCAGATGATGGGTATTGTGGTTGTTTCCAAGAATTGGCTATTATAAATTGTGCCATTATAAGCATAGGCGCACAGACATCACTATAGTATGATGTTTTCAGTTCTTCTGGGAAAATTCCTAGTAGAGAGATAGCTGGATTGAATGGGGTTTCCAGTTCTAGATTTTAAGAAGTCTCCACACTGCTCTTCATAATGGTTGCACCAGTGTGCATTCCTACCAGCAGTGGAGATTTTGTATGTACTTAGATTTATAAATGTGTAAAGATGTGTAACTGCTTTTATCACATTCTATAGAGATTTATTTGAATATCAATGATTGATAAAAATACCATTTCTAAGTTAAGCCTAAGATATTTGATACTCAGAAAGTCAGTGATGACATGCTCAAGTACCTATGTTATAGAGTAATAATATCACTAAACTTTTCTTGTGGAAGGTTAAGAATATAAGTTTAAGGTCAAAAATTAGAGAAAAAGAAGGGCTACGAGGATAACCAATATTTTGACCCTATTCGTTCAAGGTCAGTGTGGACTCAGGACAGAACAGAAGCTGTGCTGTGATATCCTATAACTCAGTGGTTTCTCAAATTTTCCGTTCAAGGAGATTATGGGACCAGAGAGCAAAGGGATAGATGAAGTATAGTGTGCCTAAGGAGAGCCACTTAGAGAGAAAACATTCTCTCAGACTTTCACAGAGAGTAAAGTGGTCAAGCAATGGCTGTGACTTATACAGATGGCTGACACTGACAACAGTTTTACAAAGCACTGTACATGATTATAAAGTAAATCCTGAGGGGATTTGAGTGATGCTGAGATCCAAAGTTACATGTTTCACTATACAGGTCATGCTTAAACTTGCCCTTAACCATCCAGCAGAAAAGTTTAACCACAAAACATTAAATAGAAAGCTAGATTAGAATGCTGAGCTGTAAAAGGCTTAAATTAACAGCTTCAATCATTGCCAGTTTTAACAACAAATGGGATTATTGATCATTGGAATATGTATACAACTACTTTTTCTTAGTTTAATGAGAAGAAATTTGGTTGTACCAATAATGATTTGAAAAATTATAACATGTACACCCTGTTCTCTGTGTAACTAATAGGAGGACAACAATATGCATTGTATCAAATATTGAAATGCACTACTAATTTGTTTTGAAACTGTCACATTATTATACATTGTTATTTCTTATTAAAAGTAATAAAAAAGTTGGGTAAAATTCCTGAGGCAGTTTGAGGAAAGAGGAACAGGGGCTAAAGCTCATCTAGGCAATCTGAGTCTTTCTGCATTTGGCTACTAACTTTGTTTATAGTGTGGTTCTCTGTCATTCCTGCCACATGGAATATCATTTAATTCACTGTTCTCTAGAATCTCTGACTCATGATTTTGTTAGCTGATAAGGACCCACATTCCATAAAATTCTTATCAAAATCATGTTCTCAAGGTTTGACCATGAAGTGAGAAAGGCTTAGTATAACGGGTAGGGCGCAGCTCGGGAGAGGTAGTTAATTAGATGTGAGAAATGAAAGGCGTGGAAAGCTACATAATATGTGGGGTCCATTGCAAAATGAAAACACGGGGCACATTCTTTACTAATTACCAAACATTCATGCAGTATGAGGTTCTCCTGTGAATAAAGGAGCGAGATGAAGATGGCCTTGATGATAAAAGGAGATCCAAACTATTTGTAGTGTGAGTGGTTAAATGATAACAGGTAGCTTTAGTGGAAAAATTACTTAGAAAGAGGTGCAGAATCAGGTCAACTGTGAGAATGTTGAAATTCAGTGACTATGAGACATGGATAAGAAGTGTTCAGGTAGATAAATATCTGCTGGTGTAAACCTTATTTCCTTTGCTACTGATCTGCTCTGTCTCAGACCCCATACGTATAATGCCTCTTAAATCTTAGATTTTGGCTGAACACAGCTTAAAGTACTGGCAAAGTTGAGCCTGTTTAAATGCAAAGGAGAGAAAAAAAAACTGTCTCCACTCAGATTACAGGCTAAATTGTCCTAAATACTGACTGGGTAGAGAAGAATCAAGTGTTCTATTTTGGTGCATTGAAATCAGAAGCTAATCCCTCTAACTGTATCCTGGAGTCTTGAAAAAAAAAAATCCTCCAAGCATCTTGTCTTACTTATTGATTATCCCCCACTTTGGGACTTTTTCCTGTTCCTTATTGTGGATTATTTTTCAATTATTTATTTACACAACAGTCCTCACGGTATTTATATTGAAATTAGATGAACATCTATTATGAGTGCTACAGTTTAAAAAACACCCCACGTAACCCAGGATCTTGTCCTGATTTCTGGCCTCAGCTTTTGTGAACAAAAGGTGACTGATGTTTAGGTACTGTATGAAGCCTGTTGAGAGATGAGACGGGCGACGGTGCTGCCGAGTGCTCCCCCATGACTCACACGCAGAGTTGCTTAGTAACTAACCCAAAATAACATTGCTGAGGCACATCACACCAGTGAACACAGGCTGCTGAAAAGAAGGAAGAAAAGTGCCCCAGCCAGTGGCTAGCTCTTCTTCTCATTCAGGTTTTCAATTTGGAAAATTCCTGGCCTTTGGTCAGTGAACCTTAGAGTGAATAAGAACTTTTGAATACATAACATGAAAACTATGGTGTTTTCTTTTCCTTTTTTTTTTTTTTTTTTTTGTTCCTGGCTGTGCTACAAGACTCTTTGAAAGTCTGTTCTCCTCATAAAAGATGCGTGGGTCAAGTTCAAACTAAATAAAACCATAAACTAATATAGTCTTCAAAATCTAACATGAATTTACAGTACTTTTTAAGAAATTGGAATCTATTTGTGCGGCTTTAATTCTTTAAATGTAAAAGTAAAACATATTTCAAAAAGTAAATTTAAAAGTTCCACTGTTATATGTGCTTTCTAACATGTATGCATGTATGCACACCTGTTCTTGTGCTTAAAGTGCGTTTGCATGTGCATCCAGTCTCACACTCAGTACATTCAGTAAAAACCTGAAATAAAATGAAGCTGAAGGAAGAGATCATTGATTTGCAAGTTAGGTTACCAATGTCACCGTTGTTTCACTAGCTTTAGTTAGTAGTGGGATCAAATTCTAGTTTAATGGCTCATTTGCAGGTGGGAAGAAAGCAGGTGAGCCTATCAAGTGTAGCTCATTCTGCTGAAGATGTTGGCGAAGCAAGACATAGCAGCACGGTAGAGAAGAGTCATAAGAGTCTAAAAGGAGACAAACCATATTTATATTTCAGAACTTTTGTTTGTTTGTTTGTTTATTTTTATGGCCGGCTCAGCCTGCCCTGAAGGCAGGGCTGGCGCAACATGTGGTGCCGGGGATCGAACCACGGTCCCTGCAGCCGCCCAAGCTTTCCTAAACAGGCGCTTTAGACCACTGAGCCATCCTGCCGGGCCCACAAACCATATTTATAAACTGTTGGAAAAAAGGCAGACTATGTAGTATGTGGCAACGAAGGCTCAAGAAAAACAAAAATGAGGCAAATTACATATGGCTGTGAAACTATATGCATTATTGTGTCAGAATAGGCTGGAGAAAGTTTTCTATCTTCATTAAAATTTTTGGGAGTATCATGAGAGCTCTAATCTCCATATTTTAAAAACTCTGCGCTCAAATGCTGCCTTGTGAGGTTTCTTTGCTGAGGCTCTACTGAGCACATTTTCATTAGCAGCTCTCTTGACATGGGAAACTGGAGAGGTGCCTTCTCAGGAGAGTTATCAAATGGGAGCTGAGCTTCATTTCCTCTTTGAGGAAGTGTGCTTGCATGTGAGCATAGGCGTAATGCAGAGCGCTTCCCTAAATTGTATCTTTTAATATAATCAAATAGGGAAATTTCTGCGTGTTGTTTGTAGATATAGTATGTTTTAATTATGAGTGACCAAGAATGCTACTTAAATTGTTCTTACATTTAATTTGATGGAGTATAATCATGCAATGTCAATAACTATAATACAAATTATAAATATAACTGTATATGATGTATATTTGTATTAATGTATACATTTTAGCCCAAAAATGAATTAAATTTATAGTACTGTTGTAAATACAAAGCAAATCACTTTTGGGGAACAATTTTTATGTTATGTGGTTGTAACAACTGATAAAGGAGCAAAGACATCTGCATTTCTGCTAATACAAATCTTCATTTTCATTTCATTTCACTGAATCAGAATCTCCCAAAGTAACCTGGGCATGGTGGTGCATGCCTGTAATCCCAGCACTCAAGAGGCTGAGGCAGGAGGATTGGTGTGAGTTCAGGACCAGCCTGGGCTACAAAAGTGAGCTCAAGGACATCCTGAACTGCATAGTGAGACCCTGTCTCAAAAAGACAAAAAAAAAAAAAAAATCTCCCAAAGTATTCCAGGCTGTCCTTGAGCTCTGGATCTTTTGGTCTGAGGCTCCTGAGTAGCTGGCATTGCGGGAATGCTCTACTGCACTTAGCAACTTTATTTTCCACAGAATTTATTTGCTAGGAAAATAATATATGCCATAGAAGATGAATGCACTTTAGAGAGAAGAGGCTACTATATGTCTCAAAGGATTTTGAAAGAGTAATAGAACTTGGCTTGGGCAAAGCAACCTGACAGCCAAGGTGAGAAGACTGGAGGAGCAGCAGATACACCGACACAGGG
>PVJA010029336.1:0-26752 GCA_004027025.1 Myocastor coypus | reverse complement strand
TAAATTTATTTTCTTATAATTTTGAAAAAATTCTTTAAAGTTTATTGCATTACTTTTTATGAATTTTTAAGACACTAAAGCAAAAAATAATTGTGTCTTTGGAGCTGCGTTGATGGTGAGATGGCAAAGAAAACACATGGCTTGGGAAATACAATTGCTTCACCCCTGTCTTGGTACACTTTACTGATTTCTTAAGCATCGAATACACTCATTCTACATTTTAGTTCTCCCCAGACATATTGCTTGGAAACATTTACTCTAAGGCAGACAAACCAACTACAACTGTGGAAAGAGTAGTTTTAATAATAGCGGACCTTACTGGTTCTATTTAAGTTTTACACCATCCTGGAAACAAAACATACTCTAGGGTACAGCCTTCCAAAGCCTGCTTTGTCCAGCAATCTATTCACTTGTACAATCGGGCAAGCCGGCTCTTTGCTTTCAGGGTATTGCTCACCCCCTTAGCTAGATCACCTTCTGAACTGCCTTCTGAACCATCCTTCCCTCCTCCTAGCAAAATAAACTTTAATAGTTTTAGGAAAGAACGCTGGGTTGTGTTGTTCATGGCAGGGTCAGCTTCGCTAATCCATCCTGAGTATCCTCAAAGCATGGCTTGTTTCCAAACCAGAAATACAAAATAATATGATTTATTTGGTTTCCTGCATGATCCAATTTAAGAAATTGGGATTTGTTAAACATTACTAAGAAGTATTTAAAATTTATTGAAATAATCTCTAAATATTGCTTGTATGATCACCAATAGATAAATTATGTGGCCAATTAATAGGTTATAAACATGCGATTATGTAACCTCTAATTCATAAATAAAGCAAGCGCCATCCAAATCCTGTAAGAACAAATTGCACGCCTCCCATTCCCCCTTGGAGGCAGCTGGGCTGAATCAGGTGAGTGAGGCAGCCAACTCCGCCTGGCTTTAAGAATTGGCGTTCATTAGCATGCCTGACTGACTCCTGCCACAGCTTAGGAGAACAAACTTTGCTTGGACATAACAGTCCCTTCTGACACCCCCAAAGCAGTCAGAGCTCGTGCGGAAGAGGTTGATAACATTGTCTTCCTAAAACTTTCCAAGTTGTCAAGTATTTCCTCAGGATACTAAACTGCAAATTTTCACAAGATTCGCTGATTACTAAATGAGAAGTTCTCTTGATAGGCAAAAGTAACCCACTAAATTAATCTGATCTAGGTCCAACATTAAGAAGGGATTTTTATGCTATTATAGGCGTTGCTATGCCAATTATTAAAAGCTAAATCATTTTCCGTATCTTAAAGGGTAGACAACACAGAGATTTTCCTACAGTCACTATCATCTGAAATTGAACAGATGCATACTTAAACTTTTTCAGGTTTGTTTCTGACCTCAGAGGAACATCTTTCGAAGGGCTGGTCAAATAGCTCAGCGGACTGAAGTGCCTACTTAGGCAGAACGCAGAGGCCAGGATTCCATACGGGCACTCTGTGCGGCTCCGCCCCCGCAGCACACTGAGGCAGCAATTGAGATTGGGCGTGGTGGCTCACGCCTGCAATCCCAGCGCTTGGGAGGCTGAAAACAAGAGGATCACTTTGAGTCTGATCAACATAGTGAGACCCTGCAGAAGAAGAAAAAAGAACATCTTTACAGACGCCTCAAGAAATGTAAAAAGACCTCTGAGTCATAGTAATTGTGCATTTTCCCTTCTTTGCCTCTATGTGCACATCGCCAATGGCCTGGAAGAGGTTGCCGTCAGGATCTGATCATCAGTCGATGGATCTGAGAGCAAATTTTATTGAGATATGTGTAAGTTACTCAGTTTACTGAAAACTATTAAAATATACGTTGAAATATGGGTTTGGTTAGTACTCTTTATTAATTTTTGACTAAGGAAACTTTAATATTTGAGATAAAGTCACAAAACATTGTAAATCGTATCAAAGTGTGAGCATTAGTTAATACGTTAGGTGAATATATTTTCTTAATATTTAGTTTAATTAGATAAATGGATCATTTGAATATTTTCTCTTTATATTCTAGCTTCTTTGGCTTACTTAAGTTAGAGCCACTTTGAGTCCTATATAATGTAAGCAAATTAATGATTGTAGTTTTAGCAAGAGTCATACACTTAATTAATTCCATTTGTCAACATTATGTATCAAACGTCTTGTAGGTCTTCAGGGATTGGCCAAATACTTCATCAGATTAAAGTCCCTGCAAGCAGGCACAGGGACCAGGGATTAAATTCCTGGGCCAGCCTGTCTGCCAGCCCCACCCCAGGAGCACACTAAGACAGCAATTGAGACTGGGCATGGTGGCACGCTCCTGTAATCCCTCTTGGGAAGCTGTAAACAGGCAGATCACTACCAGTTCAATCTAACAATACAACAAACAGACAAACAGACAAACATCTTGTGTGTCTTCTTTATCTCAGTGAGACAGTGAGAGAAAAAACCTAAATTATCCAACAATGAGAAATAACATTTCATCTGTGGTTGTTTGAACAGATCTCTATTTTGACATTTGTGAATAAAACTAACTATAAAATACATATTTCTGATCTACAGCAAACCACGTGCTCTGAGCATCATCCTCCATGCTCTTCTTTATTATCTTGTGCTGCCATGAGGGCTCATTAAATTGCCTGGGCTGGCTTCAAACTTGTGATCCTTCTGTCTCAGAAGGCTATCGATGTATTCCACTGTGTGCAGGCAAAAGTGTATCTTCCTGGCTCCCAGGAGCCTACTTCTCTCCTTTTCTTCCCCATGTCTGTCATCAGATAAATGGATGAAGAAATAAGGCACTTATACTCAACAGAGTACTACTCTTCCCTAAAGAAGGAGATTAAACTTGACTCATTTATAGGAAAATGAATGCAGCAGAAACTAAAATATTAAATGAAGTAACTCAGACACACAATTTTAAATATCAGTTGTTTCTCATATATGAAAAACTCACTATATCTTAGAAAATAAAAGACATAGGAAAAAAGAGAAAGGAAATGAAAGTATTATAATACAGTGTATGTATCCAAAAGTATACCTCAGCCAAAAATAATAATAATAATAATCCTCCAATTTTGGGGTCTTGCCAGATGGCTCAGTTGTTTAAAGCACTGCTTGGGCAAATGCAGCAAGGCTCAGGGGACTGCAGTTCAATACCCAGCTCCACAAGCTGCCCCAGACCCACCTTTAGGCAGCCTGAACTAGCAAAAAAAAAAAAAAAATCCTAAAGTTATACCTCAATTTAGTATGATTGTCTTGAATGTTTTGTATGTTCTTTTGCTTGTTAGTCTATCTGTCTGTCTATCTATCTGTCTGTCTATATATCTACATATATGATAACTTTACAAGATCTTATATGATAAATAAATGAATCTGATGCTGAAAAAGAAAAATGGTGATGGAAGGGGAAGCAAAAGAATGAAAATATGCTGTGTTTGTGCGCCAGTTCTTTACAGTGAATGTAACTGTTATAAACTATGAACAGTACTAATGAAAGTAAAATAAAAGATAAAAAGCATATCTTATTTGACTTGTTCATACTACATTTAGTAATTAGGATGAATTCCTATAGCAAGTGTAGAAAATACTGGCACTGTAATTAAGCGAAAATATCTATAATAGCCAAAATAGAACCACTCAGAATTTTGGTATACAGCCTCTCAGAGCATCACGTGGTTGTATTTGTTGTGCAAATTATAAATCTACAAAATCAATGTTTTAATAAAAATACATAATACAAAGTATGGAACAACAAAATTTTTGATGTGAAAACAAGTATAACTATGTATTTCTATACTTTCTGCCAATTTTCATTATCTCTCTGAATCTTCAGATTTCTATTTCATTGTAACCATTACTTTTCTAGAATAATCTGTAAAAAAATTACAACTGCATCTCTATTTCTTTTTTTTTTTTTTTTTTTTTTTTTTTTTTTTTTTTTTTTTTTTTTTTTTTTTTTTTTTTTTTTTTTTTTTTTTTTTTTGTCTTTTTGAAACAGGGTCTTGTTATGCAGTTCAAGCTGGCCTTGAGCTCACTTCTGTAGCCCTGGCTGGTCTCGAACTCGCACCGATCCTCCTGCCTCAGCCTCCCGAGGATTACAGGCGTGCTGGGATTACAGGCGTGCGCCACCACGCCCGGCTTGCATCTCTATTTCTAAGGTGATTCTTTTTATACACTTTCTCTCCAAATCATCTAAGAAATGAAAAACCTTGACATTTACATCAGAGGCATGGCAGCCTCTTAGAGGAACAACCCGGATGACTTGACAAATGCAGCAACACAAAAAAATTCCATACATCTGATTTCCATTTGGGAAGCAGCTGTTCTTTCTCCCGCTGGTGAAGGGAAATTTGTGTGTGCACTGCTCTGTCCTGGCCCCTGAGGCCCCGAGCTTTAAATCTCACTCCTGCTCTGGGACATCCAGAGAGATGGTGATAGAACAGATAACATTTATTGGTACTGATTCCCTGGCAAATGCTGTGCTGTAGGTAATGCAGTTATTACCTCATTTAATTATCAGACAACTTTTTTAAGTGAAAGAATTAAATCCTAGAAAATTCACATATCTTGCTCAGGCTCATAGAAATGATGAGAAGTCAACTCGGGATTTTCTTACGTGCAACCCCAGAGCGCTGATCACCAGCACTTTGGGGTCCTGTGCACAACTTACATCTACACATTCCAGTCCTGACTGAGAGATGCGCGACTTGACCTGTTCTGCAGACTCAGCATTCTCTCAGTTCTCTTACGGGTTGGAGTTAGCACCTCCAGCTTTCAGAATGAAGATAGCCTTGGTTTGGAGAATCTAACGTGGTTCTGCTGGGAATCGTCTTTCCTATTGCACAATTCACTTTTTCTAGAAATTTCTTGTACCTTGCTCCAGTATTTTCAAAAAAAAACCCCAAATGAAGTCACCACAATACCTCTTTCCTACACCCGCAACCTTTGTAATTCTCCTCATGCCAACCTCCATATAGTTCTCTTATCTTTAATTTCTTAATCAACTGAGGTGTTCACGGGATCATCTGAATTTCCAAAGCAACCCACTTCCTCCCGAAAGCTTTCACATGTTTTTCCAGGTGCAGAAGTCAAAAATGGTGTACTCAATCTGGAATCTGTGCTTTCTTATGCTGCATTCAAACCATCATTGAATCTCTTATGTTCTTTCTTCAAAACACATTTAGACTACATTGCAGAGTAGCACACTGGTTCTTATATGTTTTATTACTACTGCCCTATTCCAAGTTGCTAACCTTATTCTATGGTCCACACAAAAGCCACAGGGTTCTGACTGAAATCTTTGCCAGAAAGAATCACATTTCTTCTGTTCACAGATTGCCAATAGCTTCCTCTCTGAGCAAGAGCCAGACAGCTACCACTCTATACATTTACCTGGCACCTGATAGCCATCCATCTGTTTAGTTTGTCCAGCCAAACTACGTTACACCTTCTGAAACATGCCAATGGAATTTTGCACTAGCTTTTTGGGACATTTTTCTGATATACCCATGGTTTGAGTCTCAAGAACATCTCACATATTCACTAACTTTGTCAGCTTTTTATGAAGTATCAGCCTCTCAATGTCAATTGCCTGGCTTTCCTTGTCCTAAAATAACACCCACATGAAGGCAAGGAGTCTGCTGGTTTGTGGTGTACTGCATAGAAAAGACTTACTGACTGAGTAAATGAATGAAACCCATCCATCCTTTTTGAATACAGCAATTTTAGTATCACAGTCATTTTTAAAGTAGAGTGCTCTTTAATTGAAGTCACTAAAATAACATTTCTAGTATTGCTATTATAATTTGCTTTTTTATATATTTATGTATTTATTTTTGGTACCAAGAATCAAACTCAGGACCTAGCTCTTACCATGCTTTGCCACTGAGCTATATCCCTGGCCCCTAACTGATAAATTCTTAGAAGCCTTATTATACTCAAGCTTGAGCTCAGAACAAAATGTATCACAAAATTATAAAATATAAATAATCAAATAAATATCTAAAGAAAGATAGACTAAATAATTTTTTGAAAACTGGGCATAGAGGCACTTGCCTATAATACCAGTACTTGGGAGCCTGAAAGCAGGAAGATCACCACGAGTCCGATTTATCTAGCAAGACCCTGTAGACTCCATAGACACTGTCCTAATGTGAAAGTAATTAATAACAACTATAATAATAATGTAATTTTTTCAAAAAATGTGTGTTTTCTCCAGTTCAAAATCTCATTGCCACCAGTTTATATTTTGGTGTGTGCCATCTCCTGACATACAAAATGTTTGAAAGGGAAATAGCACTATGTCCGTTTCCTTTATCCTCATATTTCTCCTGTTTTAGAGATTTCTTCCCTACTCTACCCTTAGCTCTTATTACAAGACTGACTAGTAATAGTTCATAAAGCTCTAATGATAAGATCAAAAATCACTGTATATAGATTGAATAACTAGATGAAAACATATTTTAACATTGCACATAACAGTAATATGCTATTCTGCAATACCAAACTCCCAGAAGGGGAGAGTATAAGCATGACTATCAGGGCTGGGCCAGAAGCCCTCAAGGAGATGCTGGCCAACGGGGACAATATTTCAGCTCTGTAAGAGAAACCTGGTGATCTAATATCATTACAGTTATCAGTGCAGTATTATACTACATATATGAAATGTGCTATGATGGTAGATCTTAAGTATTCTTACTACACTAAAATAAGCTAGTTATGCAAGGTGTTAAAATCATAATTAGCTTGATTATGGTGAATATTTCAAAATGCTTTGATTTTAGAATAATCACATTATAGAACTTGACTACATAAAACTTTAATAGCTAACCCTACCTCAGGAAAGTTTGAAAAATCTCTTTTTTCTTTCATGTAGTATTATTTTATTTTCACATAAAAATCATGCAATCAAAGTTACAGTAGATGAAACATAGAACAACAGATGAAAATTAAAATCTCCAGCAATGAATCATGACCACTTTTAAAGACTATCAAGATGAGAAACTTATTTTGCAAGTTGACTCTGACATTACTGTGGATTTATGCAATTTCATTTCAAAACTAACCTAAAAAAAGTGAATCAGTTTTTGTTGGTGGTGCTGTTTTCTGGTCTACCAAGGAGATGTTTTAAACCAAATGCTGACTGATGTGCACGAAAAAGGAGATATAGGCTAATTTAAGACAAAACGTAGTTTTCAGTGTGGTGGCTTGCACTTTCTTTGTTTCTTTCTTTCTTCCTTCTTTTCTTTCTCTTGGTGGTGGTTTATTCTGAACAGCACTGATCCCATCTATTTACAGTTTTCAAGGGAAGAAAATATTTCTACTGACCTCAGCTAAAGCAAGACCCTGACAGAGCTCTCTTGCCCATCTCCCCGTCGTCAGTATATTCTGGGGTAGGGATCAGAGGTGGTGCTCCAGCTAAGTGATTGCAGCTGTCTCCACAGCCCTAGTCACAGGGAGTTTCTGCTCATGTTGACTTTGGATGAGGTCTTCCCCTAGAGCCCAGCAGCATAAGCGCCTCTGCTCTGAGGCCTGGGACCCTGGACAAACATTGCAGAGTTTCTGAGTTCTTAACAGTTGAAGAATTTTTCTCTTAATTTCTTCTGGAGAAAAGTCAAAGATATTGGAGAGTTCTCTTTGCTTTATATATTTCCTTCAACAGAGTGCCTTTGCCTTTTATACATATGGCTGAAAAATAATAACATGCATAGACTATGCCAATTTATGATAATATGCATTTTTAAAATATGTTTGAACACATTTTGGCAGTCTTCTGAAATGCCAGACTCCTTTAATGTTTTTTAAAAATGAAAGAAAAATAGGCTATAAATCAAGCCCTTAAATATTTGTATCAAAAAGCTCTCACAATAGTTGAAAGATAGTTAAGAGTTAGTTAAAAAAAAACTCAGCTGCCATAATTACTTTGAAGTATGTACAACTTCTCAGTGTCATTTTGATAAACTGAAAATTAACTCACAGCTTATTCTGTTTAAATATTTTTATTGTAGATACCTAAATTGATTATAAACAAAAAATAATAATTGACTTATTAATATCTGAGAGGTTGAACTCAAAAGGCTATTAGAAGAGATTTTAGAAAATGGGACATTCTTGCTAATTTGCTGGCATCAAATGGGCCCAAACATTAAGTAAATAAAATCTGCCTCTGTCTTCATTTGTTACAGAATATGGTATATATGTATATATGGTTTTGGCTTCCACTGAATACTTTCAGTTGCAAATAAAAGAGAGTATTCCAACAGAATATGAAATGATAACTTGGATAACAAAACAGACCATAGGATATTTTGCCTGGCAAGTTGGAAAAGTAAGCTTTCAAGATTTATTTGAATAAATCTCCCAGTATAGTAAAGGCAAGCATTAAAATGACATTAAATGGCATTTCAAAGTTCTAGCAAGTCCACTGGTGTGGTATTTATATAAGGCTAGACTAAGATATCAAATGGCTATGTGGGTGATGAATTCACTTTACACACACTGGCACATTTTCTATGTCACCATAGTTTTGTATATATCCTTATTTATGTGTTACTTAAACAATAAATCCTAGCAAGCCCTTCTAAACACATACCATTGCACCTACACTACACTTAGGATTAACAAATAAATTATAAAATGTTAAAAGTGGCTGTGATTGTTTGTATTCTGTCAATTTCAGGAATATTTAAAAGCTTCAAAGGTCAGAGAATCTCAACTTGCATGGCATAAAGTGATGTAAAAGAGTAAAGCTTTGAGATACAGTTTGCCTGAATTCAAGCCCCATCATTCTCCTTTTAGATGTTTCAACATAAACAAATTGTTTCTCTTCACATATCATATTTCTTATTTGCCAAATGTGTGACAATGTGTTTTTTAATCACTTTTATGAATTAAAGCAGCATTAACCTAAGGTATTTTCACACGATTATGCATAAAATCCATTTATAACAAGAAATGATAATTATTATTGACAATGATTTTTCTACTGTTATGCCACTAGTTTCCTAAAGAATATTTTCTTATATAATATAACCTTAATTATTATAAATTACTTGGTGTTTTCTAGAAGAATCTAGTGGCCTTGATGGATAACCATAAGGTTTATTTATTTTACTTTCCATTGAAATAAAAAATCTTCTTTCCCAAGTTTTTAGATACTCCCATGAATTTCTGTTGCTTCCCTCTATAAACCTTCAAAAACTTAAAGCCTTAAGATCTAGTTCCACTCATAATCGAGACCATAAATGTTGTAAGCACTTAACACATCACTTCTACTGCATGATTTTATTAGTTCCATGCTACCTTAGTGTACAGCTTTGAGAACTTAGTTTACAAATCCTTAACCCTAGCAGGTATATCATCTTCTCTGACTTAAGCACTCAATTTTTTTTTTTTTTTTTTTTTTTTGCGGGACTGGGGTTTGAACTCAAGACTTTGCACTTGCCAGGCAGGCGCTTGTGACACAGACCTATCTCCCCAGTCCCTTAAGCACTCAATTACACTAGCGCTATGTTAACATGTGAAGCTGTATTTTATGTTGGCACATAAGCTGTACTAACCCCATGAATTTTAATACTGAGTTTTTCCCTAGCCCTCTTACACTTTGTTTCTTTTATATTTTAAGAATTTTCACTAAGTTGTGAAATTGCCAAGAGTCTCTTGAAACTTATCTGCTTTGCACCACCTCTCAGAGTGCTGGAATTATAGATATGAGCCACCTTATAATTATTTTCAAATCCTTATTCCATATTCTGTGTCATCATATTGACTTTTTGATACAGATATAGCCTGTAAAATTTCCATTTTTATAAGTGACAGAATAGTGAAAAAAGTGTCTTATTTACTTTTTCTTTCATTGCTGAGACAAAATACTTGACATCAAAAGTTAAAAGAGGAAATCCTTATTTAGCTCACAGTTTATGTTTTAGTCTAGAATCGGCTCACTAAAAGGCAGGATGGTACATTCCAGAGTGGTAATAGTTGATTGTGATGGAAGACAGCAAATGCAAAACACCAAAATGAAGAAATGAGATTCTTTATTCCCTGTTTTCCTTATTCAGACTGCTAAAATTAGGGTGGTGCCAAACCAATCAATGGATTGGGCCTGCCACTACGCACCTTTAATTCCAGCACACTTAATCCTAGGACTGAATCATGAATCAATCAAACTTTAAATCAATCTACTTCTGAAAAAGCCTGAAACCCCACAAACACACAAAGCTTTAAGAGGACAGCCAGACACAAACAGTAGCACACAGTATCCAACATAGCTAAGCCATGAAAACATACTAAGCCTGGGTAAAACACCCTCAAAACAAGAAAATATATCTCATTGTTATGAACATGGATAATCAAGAAAGCTATGATTTGAAGCATCAAATTTCCTAAGAGAAGGAAAGATAGTTGAAGTAACATTTTCCACCAGTTCTTCCTTTTCATGACAAGAATGATTTGGAAACTTTAGTAATCTCACAATGTTAAGAAATCAAAAATCTAACAAATACAGTACAGCTCAGAGACAAGGAGCCACAGAGAGGTGAGCTTCTTGCTTGGTGGCTTTTTCTTCCAAAAATATGCTACAGCAGAAATTAAAAGGATTGACAAGAGAAGAAAGCAAGTGACAAATGATGACTGAGAGGCCAAAAACCAAGCAGACTGGGACTATTAACGTTAATATGGCAACATACATAGATTAGCAAATGCTTAGCAGATTAGTAAAATTCAGGTTTGGGCGTGTCTTTGGGTTGACTGTCGTGTGGGCTGACAGAGTGGAAGATGAACACTGGTTGGGAGTGACACCAACAAGTAGATGGCCAGCTTGGATGGAATGAAAAAGAAATGAAAGAAGTAAACATACTTTAAAGAATTTAAGTCTCCTCAGTTCATGCCTATCACCTCTCAGCATTATTCTCTAGGCTTCTAGTTTCTTCAGTCTTTATATGGTATACACAAACTTTTGTGATGCAAGGAATTTAATAACTTTCTGCTATACAGTTCTCTTGAACAATGTTAAGAGCAAGAATGACATTGGATGATTGCTCCTATATTTTCTGGACAAAGTATGGCAAGACATACATAGACTAGAAATCGAAAGACTTCTAAGTGTGTCCTGAAGAAAAATCTTATGTATTTTGGCTATACAGCTGAAGTTCCACAAAATAAAATTGGCTGAATTATAACACAAGTTTCATGCTCAGCCTTGAAATGCATCCATTCAAATTAAAAAATGCTGATTAAAATAAAACTTGTAAGGGCCAGCAAGGTAGCTCAGCTGACTAAGCTCCTGTTTAGGCAAGAGAAGGGATCTGGATTCAATCCTGGACACCACATGACAGGCCAGCCCCACCCCCAGGCACACTGAGGTGGTCACTGAGACTGAGCATGATGGTACACGCCTGTAATTCTAGTGCTGGGCAGGCTGAAAACAGGAAGATCATTACAGAATCAAGGCTGCAGAGTGGGATCCTGTAACAAATACATTTAAAATAAAAATACGGATATAAATAAATACTTGCATTCTCTGAATAAAGATGGGGATGTTTTAGGGGAAACAATAGACTTGGTGAAGGTCTTTTACTTCCTTCCTATCCATAGAGCCCACCAAGAACAATTTTCTTTCATCTGACAAGGCCAGCAGCATATCATTCTTGTCTTTCCTCAGAAGTGTACCAATTCTCCAGCGTGGTGCCACAGTTTAGTTCACACAGATCTTGGTCATCATTCCCTTTTAGAAGGTATCACATCCATTACATAGATGATATTATTCTTATTTAACCAAGTGAACCAGAGATAACCACTACTTAAAACTTGTTATAAAGCATTGTATGTCTGAAAACAAGAAATAAATCCAAATAAGGGACTTCTCTAGCATTCATCTATGAGGACCTGCCCTCTGTCTCACTGAAATTTCTAGGAGTCGAATAATATTTCTAATAGTCCAGGAGTGTGAGGCATACAGAGATATCCTTTCTAAGGTGAAGAGCAAATAGGTATATTTGGCTCCACCTACAGCCAAAAAAAGAGGCACAATGTTTAGTGAATCTATCTGGACCTTGGAGGGAACATGCTACTCTTTCCTATTTACTAAATGACATATAAAACTGTTAATTTTTAGTAGTTCTGAAAAGAAAAGAATATGATACAATATTTCCAGGTTGCTATACAGTCTGCTATGCCAATCAGGCCATATGAGCCTGAGGATCTAATAGTACTTGAGCATCAGTGACCTGTACGGATGTTGACTGGCCCGCTGGGAGGCCATATGTGTCACTGACAAGAGTTTAGGATTTTGGAGGGAGACAGTGTGGTCGTCTATAGTAAAATACTCTCCCTTTGAGAAACAGCTCCTGGCCTGCTACTAGGCTTTACTATGAACAGAATTCTTGACCATAAACACCAGATTACCATATGTCTTGAGCTTTGCATCATCAATCAGATTCTATTTGACTCATCAAGTCATAAGGTGAGATGTGCACAGCAGTATACATTAACTGAATATCTGTCTGTCTGTCTGCCTGTCTGTCTGTCTACATGATCAGTCTTCCATTTAAAAGGTTATGTCTTGAGCCGGGCGTGGTGGCGCACGCCTGTAATCCCAGCACTCGGAGGCTGAGGCAGGAGGATTGGTGCGAGTTCGAGACCAGCCTGGGCTACAAAAGTGAGCTCAAGGCCAGCCTGAACTGCACAGTAAGACCCTGTCTCAAAAAGACAAAAAAATAAAATAAATAAATAAATAAATAAATAAATGGCTTTGGTCAGATTGATGCATCTGATAAATACTTTGACAAATTGATAAAATACTTAATTGATAAATAGTTTCTGTGCCTAGTTTCTTTGTGTTTTCTATCATGAAAGTATAATGGATTTTGTCTGTGCTATTAATGTGGTCATGCGATATTTATCATTCTTTCTATTTATGTAATGCATTATACTTATTGATTTTCATACATTGATTTGGGGATGGACCCTACTTGGTCATACTTGGTAATGAAACCTGGTTCTTTCGGTGATTCAACCAATTCTCTTTGCTAGTATCTTGATTTTTGCACATATATTCATTGATGTGATTGATCCCTCGTTCTTGTTTTTGGTTGGATCTTTGTTTGGCTTGGGTATCAAGGTAATAGTAGTTCTGGTTAATGACTTTTGGAGTGCTCGTTTCTTTTTAATTTTGTTGAAAGTTGGAGGAACATTAGCATTGGAACTTAGCTGAAGTCCTTGTAAACTTAAGCAGTGACCCCATCCAGTTGAGGACTTTTTTTAATTGGCAGGTATTTTTTTAATCATTACTTGAATTTCATGGTCTGTCATTGGATTATTAAGAGTTTAAAATATTTCTTGGTTCAGTTTTAATAATTCATGCATGTCTAGTGGTCTATTCATTCCTTCTGAAATGAATACTTTTTGGCATATCAATTTGTGAGGAAATTGTTTAAGTTTTGGACTATGGCAGTGTCCACTGCAATGTAATTTCACCTTTTTCTTTTTTAATTGCATTGATTTCAGTCATTTCTGGCTAAAGGCTTGTCTTCTTTTTTATTCTTTCAGAGAATTAAGCCTTGATTCATTATTTTGCCTTGAGCTGATGATTAGTATGGCATAATTTAAATTATTTTACATTCCCCTAAGCTTGATTTGGTGTGCGAGGTTCATATGCTGTGAGAAGAACGTGTATTCTGTTAGGTAAAGCACTGTATAGATATCTATGAACTTCTTTTCATCCAGGTTTTGTTCATCCTTGGTATTTCTTTTTGATTCTTTGTCTAGTTATTCTGTGTGTTTGTGATAGTGGGGATCAAGGTTCCTCACTATAGTTTTCTTCATGTTTATTTTATCTTTCGTGTCCAGTGTGTATTAACTTTTGTGCACCATTATTTGGTACATGTATATGTTATAATTGCTCTTTGTTCTTGTTGGATTAGTCTATTAACCAATATGATGAAATTATTTTTTTCCCTCTTTAAATAGTTTTGACTTAAAGTCTACTTTGTCTTAAAAGAGACTCACTTTATCAGATTCCTGTTGCATGAAATATAGCACACCATTGTTCTTGAGCCATTCAGCCAGGTCATGTCTTTGGGTTGGGAGAATTAAGACCCTTCACAATGAGTTATTATTGATAAGTATTGATTTATTCTGTCATTATTTTATTTTTGTGTGAATTTCTTGTCTTTTATTAGTAAACCTTTTGTCATTACTAGTTGTACTGTGTCTTTTTAGGACATACTTCATAATTTTTTGGAGTCTGCATTGGTAGTCATGAATTGTTTTAGATGTTCTTTATCATGAAAGTATCGGTTCTTTTTTAAACACATATTGTTGTCTTCATAGTAGTTGTTCAGAGTACAAGATGCAGACTTGATAACTTTTCTGAACACTGTTAGTACAAGTATTTCTTCACATTGAACTAAGAGAAAGTAGTCCTATGTATAGTCCAATAGTCCATAATACTAGTGGGTTACCAGCAGAACTGGCAATGCTGGAAGCTGTTGACTTGAGTCTTTTACAGTTTAGCATATTAATATGACTTTCCTTTTTATACTTCGTGGTTAGACTTTTCTGCTGGATGGTTAAGAACAAGTTAAAGCAAGACCCATACAACAAAAATTGTAACTCTTGTATCTGACAAGGTCACTCAGATCCCCTCAGGAATGAAAGTATCTGACTTCTCCATTAATTTCAAAAGATAGCTTTTCTGTAATGTCAGTTTGGGTTAGACATTGTTTTTCTTGTAGGACATGAAACATTTCACTTTAAACTATCATATCCTTTATAACTTATGTTGAGAAATCTACTATAATTCTAACGAGTTTTTCTTTGTAAATGTTTTATTGCTTTTCTCAAACTGCTTTTAAGATTCTGTTCTTATGTTAGACTTCAAGGATTTTGATTACAAGGTGTTATAGAGAGATTCTTTTCTGAATGTGGCTATTTGTTGTTCTATATGTCTCATTCGTCTGGAATGTGGGGACAGATTAGAAGAACACAAATGAAAACTCAGATAAAAACGTGGATGATTAACATTGTAAGATCATCACATGCTTAACTGTGGCTGCTGATTGTAAAGTTATCACATGCTTAGCAGTTGTAGTAGATTTCTAACTGGTTATCGACTTATTATACCTAATTGAATTAAACTAGTGTAGTGCTTGATGCAGAAGGCCCACCTGAGGATTGTTGTCAGCAGCATAAAGGCAGAACAGAAGAAGCTGCCAGAACACTGTTGGGGTGCTGTTTGGAGAAGCTGTTGCAGCTGTTGGGACCTGCTAGTTCTCTTGGGATGTTATCCTGGAGGACCTTGTCATGCTGGCTTTGGATAAGCTCTGGTGTTCATCTTCAGTATTGCTTCCTGGCTCTGGAGGTGAAGATGGTGCACAGCTCAGCCTCATAGAGAAGGTCTTTGCATTGGCTTTCCTCCTGGAAACTTAGTTTTCCTCATTGCAGTAGGAGCTCAGGGCCTTCACTGTTGCTGAGGACAGCTGTGGTACTTTTAGGGGAGCTCTGACGTTTACCTTGAACATTGTTTCCTAGCTCCACTTTAGATCCCTCAGCTTGCTAGCACAGACCCTTCATCCCGCTAGCATAGACTTCCTGTGTTCCACCACTGACCTTTCGGCCTTTCCAGCACATGTCCATGAAGCAGGCTTATATTAGACTTTGTTGTGGGCTCTAGGCCTCCTGCTGGACTTGTGGGAGGCATTGTTATGAGCTCTAAGCCCTCAGCTGGATTCTTTAATGTGTAGTGTGTGGATAAGTTTTCTGCACTTTTTGTATATAATTCTTTGGGTGATTCATTTTAAATAATCTATAAAATGTGTACTGTAATATATTGTTCCCTTTGTAAAACCCTAAACCACAACATCTGTGTACCATGTACTTGAGAAAATCTATAGTAATATATCCTTGTGAAAGTCTTACTCATATTTACTGTATGCTGAACTTGTCCTTTCCCAGAAACAAATGCTAAAACTGTGATCTATTTATGCCACTCAATCAACAAAATAGTCTTACCCTTCTTGTAAGGGCACATCTTATACTGATCTGGCCTTCCTGAGAGGGATGCCTCTAACTTGTAGTGACAGTCTGGTGCTAAGATAGCTCTCCTCCTTTCTCTGCATTTGCTGTACATCAATAAACATATTTTGCGCTATACAAGTCTTGACTACCTCATTTTCTTCTGAAAACCTACTTCATTCTTTGATGGAGTGGGGCTGGGGAGAGAGTTCAGCGGCATAAGTGCCTGCCTGACAAGTGTAAGGTCCTGAGTTTGATCCCCGGTTCTGAAAAAACAAACAAAACAGACAAACAAATAAACAAACAAAAACACCTAGACATTCTTTGATGGAGTGAGGGCAAGGACACAAGGGGAGTTTGAGAGTCATCACAGGGACTCCTCAGCCCCACTCCTATACACTCAGACCATAAAGAACAGAATATCAAATTATTTTCTCTTATTTGGAATATTTCCAGCTATTATGTCAGTAAAGATTTTTGTGTGCCAACTACTGATTTCTCACTAATTCCATTTAATCTTACCTTTGTTGTCTTTGTCACCTAGGAGCTGATGGCTCCATTTGTCAAGTTCTTATGTTACTGTTTGGTATGTTTGTTTATCGAGAGAGTCTGTGTAGTTCAGGCTGATTGTGTAGTTCAGGTTGGCATAGAACCCGCTGTGATTCTCCTCTCTGTCTCTCCAGTGCTGGAATTACAGGCTTGTGTCACCTTCCAAGGTGATTCTTTTGTTGTTTTGAGGATATCTTTTATTAATTGGTCAGTGACAATAGCTCTGTCCTTTGCTTTTGACACTTTCTGAACACCATACTTTCAGCAGAATTTTTAATCTCCCAAATTTCTATCTGGAACTCTTTCATGGATTCTAATACTCTCCCATGCTGGCACATGTTTGGCTTCTTTTTGTTGTGGAATGGCTTTGCATCATTGTTTTAGTTCTTCTATCTTATTATAGTGTGTTCTGTGGACTTGACAATCATTTGGTTTATGTGACCCAATGCCTTATGAGTTGCATCTTCTGTGAGCTCGACAAATTCCTTATTAATCTGTGTTGTTACCTCTGCTGATAGTGTTATTAATAATTCAGTTATGTTCCTTCAACTTCCTCCCTTTCACTGCCTTGTGGTAAAGTTTTTGGGTCAGTTGGGAGAGTTGGAGGCATTTCATTAGCTTGTTTTAACAATATCTACATGTTTTTATTTCCTTGTATTTGTGTTGACATTCATGAATTTGTTGTAGTGGAAATCTTTGTTTCTAGCTATGGAGATATCTTTAGCTAATGTTTAATCTTCAGTGATGTCCTCTGACTATGTGGCTAACCACTAACCTTTGTCTTTTCCCTAGTACCCAACTACCTCTATTTATTTGGGATAATGTTGAGGGCCTCAGCATGAGCCGCTCCCAAAAGATGGCGCCGGCTTCCTGCTTCCGGGTTGTCCTGCTGCGAAAAACAACTTAGCTGTAATCTGCTTTTGCCTGGCAACCGATGTAGTAACCAATCAGATTTGACTGTGCGAGCGATGGTGATTGGTGGGCGAGGTGCTATATATGAGGGAAGCGCGGGCTGGAGGAGGAGAAGAGGCAGAGATGTAAAGGGTGGAGGATCTTGTTAGATCCTGGCTGCTGTACCGAATAAACGTTTACAAGCTTAAGTCCGGCGTTCAAGCCTTTGTGTTGCGGCGCCGGACAGGATAAGATGTTGCAACATATTTGGTCCACTACTCAGTTTTCCAGAAATATACCACAGCATTGTTAATGGCTCCAAGGAAATCCTGGTAGTTACATCTCTAGAAAATCAATTAGCACCAGCTATACACCTTGACTACAGTAATAAAACCAGTATCAGACATATCATTAAAAAGAAATTAAATACTGGCAAACCCTAATGGCCAATAAAATGGCACCCATATCTATATAAAGGAGATCCGAGATCCAAGAGAGTGTTATAGTATGAACACTAAGACAAACGAAATATTGAGGGACTATTCACAAATACTAAGTATCTAGTAAATGGAACATTATCTTTACTAATGGTTGAACAATATTCAACAGTAGTAAAGCTTAGTAGCTAGGTTTGTAAAGGTGAAGTCTGTGGTGATCCAGTGAATGAGAACAGCAAATTTTAAAAATTTGATCAATGGGATATAAGAAAGAGAAGATAGGAGCTCCTATTGAAAAATCAGTAATAAGAACATTCACCAAAAATAACAAAGGAGAAAAAAGAAAAATAAAGCAAGAGATGTAAGAAAGATGTGACAAACAAAAAGTGGAAGGAAAAAAGTAACCAACTTAAAAGAGGAGGAAAAGGGGGAAGAAAAAACCCAAACCCCTGCAAAAAACAAATAAATAAAATAATTCAGAAGAACAAAAAAATGAAAGAAAAGGGTGGAGTAGAGGTAAAATTTCTGTGGCACTGAGTACGTGGTTTCTTGTAAGATCTGCAGTCTTGCAGTCCAGCCAGCCACAAATGTCTATGCCTGTGGGATTCTCACCTGTCCTACTAGCACTAGTGTCTGCTCTGTTTGTCCCCCCAGATGGTGGTTACTTTCCAAGCTAAGACTTTGTTTATGTCAATAGATCAAAAAAGCAAGCAACCCTCTGGCCTCCGCTGGATGTGGGCTCAGAGAGGAGGTATGAGAGTGCTGTTGAATGAAAGGTCTCCTTGCGTGCTCCGGTTACTGCTCTGCTGTCTTTGCCGGTTGTTGTCCTTATGGAGCATAGCGTTGGCTGCTCTGTGTGGTGTTCCTGGGGGTAGGAGAGGGGCTGTTCTACAGAGCTTGTCTTCCTGCTCCCAGGAGGGTTGGCCACTGCTTGCTCACATGCACATAAAAATTCCTAAATACAAATATAAGAATTTGTAGTTTGGGAAATTGTTGCTCGTTTTTCTCTAAAGCATCTTTTCCTATTTAATTCCTTCCCTATTCTAGGATTATAGTTTTACATTATGTCGTAATGTGTAGTATAATTGTCTCAGAAATCTGCAAGTTTCTGTTCTTTTTCAATTGTTCTTCATTATTTGGAAGAATAATTTCTACCACTTATGTTTATTGACTTTTTTCTTCTGTTATTCTCTTCTCCTATGAAGCCCACTCAGATATTTTTATTTTATATTTTGTACTTTTAGTTCTCAAATGGATATAATAATTCTACCTTTAAAAAAATGAAATACTGTTTCAGGGTTCACTATATATATGTACTATATGAAGGATCTACAAGGAACACTTACAATGGCCACATGCAAAAGGGCCTTCTGGGTAGTTGAGAGTGAGGGATCCAGTAGAAAGTTCCAGGTTTTGAACACAGCACAGTTTGCCATCTGAGTTAACATCAGGAAGCCAAAGAGCCTGAGCCAAAAAGGTGAAGAGTCCCTATCAGAAGGCTGCACTGGATGCCTGGAGATGGACACACAAAAGTGATGGCAAAGAATGGTGCTTTCCTGAGGAAGCAAAATACAAAATGCAGTTCTTCCTTTTTTTATTCCATTCAAGGTACAAGTGTATTGGTTGGCTGTACCTGGAGAGGGTGAGTATTTCCTGTTCTTTAAGCCAATCATCCAGTCATGTCTAGAAACATGCAAATTAATCTGCTAGGCACCTCTTATTCAAGCAGACACAACTGACTATAGCAAATATAATATCAGAACACATGGGATTTTGAAGAAAGTGAAACATTTGTCAGAAGCAGTACTGACTTAGAACTGGAATAAAAATGCAAAAGGTGGTTCTTCAGTGCAAAACTGACTAATGTTTGCTATGCCTTACAGATTGCTTTCAGCTTATTTTCCCTACAAAACAGGGTCTTGCTTTATAATACACTCAAGGAACAGATAACACAAATTTCGGGCTTCAAATATGTTTTGGTACTGGAACTGGTCAGAAAGGAAATATGATATGAGAAGCTCTGAGAAGTATGAGCAGAGTGGGCAAAGAATTTGGCTAATGGACATATTCCTTAAAGTTGACATCTTCCTAAGAAGATCTAAGTGTACATCGCCCTTGAGTATTATTTTACTTATTCGGGCAATAAGACACTTTCCTTCCAGAAGAGTCTGAAACTTGCTGTGATTAACCAGACTGAAAAGAAAGGAAGGTAATGAAAAAGGTGAAGCCATGCAATGAGTGAGCGCTTGTGTCACCTTGCAAATGCCGCTGCCTGTCTTTGGGCCTCAGTGTCTCGCAATATATGACAGCTATAACAGTACCAATTGTTGAATAGTTTGAAGATCAAAAAGAAAACAAGTTAAACTTTAGGAACTAGGCTTGGAAGACAGGACAAGGTCTTCAGTAAGGGTTAATTACAATATTATGGGAATCCCAAGGCAAGTTAGAGGCTACAGAAAACAGCATCATGTTGCTTTAATATATAGCAGAAATTAGCCTTATGTTCCTGGGAGGAAAAAAGAAAAAGGAAAATATCAAATAAGAAAAGAAAGGAGAGAAAGAGAGGGAGGGAAGATGAGAAGGAGAGAGAGAAAGAGTTCTCCATCTAAAATATAAAAGCATGAACAAATACAGTTAATAGATAAACACCAGCAATAAAAATGCCTTGTAGAAAATATGAAAGGGTTAGAGTTAAAGGGCATGAATCTCTTCCTGGCTATCCGGGAAAATTGCATAAGACCTTTAATAGCAAGATAAAGCTAATAATCCACACATCTTGGGAGTGTTTCAGGTGAAGGGATACAAGATGTGCTCATCATGCTAAAGAAGAAAAACAAAACAAAACAAAACAAAAAACAGTATTCAGAAAGCCTCACAAGGAAGACCTGTAATAGATGAAGTCACAGAGAGATCGTGCAGGGTTTTAGTGTCTGATCAGATCATAGTTAGACTTTAGGTTTTATTTTCCAAGGCTAAGGGAAACTCACTGGGCATTTTAGCAGAGCTTGATATAATCTATATTTTTAAGTGAACATTTTGGCCTCTCTGTGTCCTATTATCTTAAAAGCAATGATAGAACAAGATGATATTTTTGGCTTCAAGAATCTATACATCAGTCTGTGGTTCTCTGGTCTAGGACTGAGATATAGAAACAAAGACAGATTGTCAGCATGCACAAATTTTAATTGCAGCAGTTCCAAATAAATACAAACTCCTTTATTAATTTGTTTTTCAAATTGGGTATGACGATTATGCTTTAATTGGGATGTAATCAAATATTTGAAGCATCTGGGAAACATTCTGGTAAAACAGTGGTGAAAGCAGTTCAAAACATTTTATCTGGGCTATGTATTTAAAGTAAGATATGAGGTGCTGTTTCCAGTTTAGCTGTGTGTGAATAGAAGTCTGAAGTAGAATTCTTTAGGATTCTAAATATAGGCCTGATACCCGGTAAATTGATCAGAAGTTAAAAGCTAAGATTATCTATATAAAAGGGCTAAATCTTGTTTCAATGTGGAAGGAAGAGTTCCACAATGGAACATGTAAGGCACTGGCCCCTTTAAGATAAGTAGTTCTAGACCGATGAATGAGATATAAATATTAATTAACAAAACCCTAAATATTTAATGCAAATATTAGTTAGATATCTTATTTTTTTTAATTCTGAGTTTTTTCTCCTATCGTCACTAAACGTCAGTCAGAATTTCTGTGCGTCATTCCACTAGCACAGAAGAACCTGCTGCCGTTCGTGCAGACAGCGCAGTAAGGCAGCCGGGTGCTTGAGAGCATCCACACTAGAAGCCCAGCCCCCACAAAGAGCATTGGGCCCTGGGAACTGGTGCAAGACCACGCGGGTATAGAGTCAGAGCTGTAACTATATCCCAGTGATACCGAGGGCAAGACTGGGCCTTTTCTCTGTGTTTTTTTGCTGAGTGACCCAGTGGGTATGATCATGCAAACTTATTTTTATTATAAAACTTAATAATTTCACATAAGGCACTGCCCTTATAGGCCACAGTCTCTCGTATGTGATATAAATCATGCAAAATTATATCATTTTTGAAGGAATGAGTCATTTATAATAATACATTTCTTCACATTCATAGGAGTTTTCACATGTGTAAATAGTTTACCTAAGACATCTTATTTGAGAAGCTTTACTGTGCCAAGAATACTGAGGGTTTTTTTTTTTTTAATGTCAAACTTTAAAAATTAAAGAAACTATTCTAAGGCTCTAGGGAAGTTGTTTTCAGGAAGAGTTACAGTTAGCAGTTTCTAGTGGATGTAGAATTGTCATAGCAATGAAGTTTAAAAACTGTCTGAAACACAAAGGTCTCTACTGACGTGATTTGATGTTTTGACAGTGAGATGCTAAGCTTTGGACTAGTGAAACTTAGATCTGCTATGCATTCAAAAGTGCTTAGCCAGCAAAGAAGAGCATGTGGCAGCACCTGACCTACCCCTGTGGCTATCTAATGTGTACACCAGCAGACAGAGAACCCATGAGGTTGCCTATGACTGGTACTACTGGGCAAGGTGTAGGGTTCCAGATCCTTTTCCGAATAGCCATGACTTGGGGAGAATATTTTAAAACATATTTCTTGTCTAGGAAGCATGAGAAATAACTAAGAAAGAATACTATACATGTCTTCACAATAGGTGTTGTTTATAAGGACAGATAATGCAGAGAACATTGAACCTATACTTCAACTACACCAGTACTCCTTAAGGACATCTGAGTTTCTGGTGGATGCAAGCAAATGTCTATTTCCTCAAAGACAACAGCCCTATAAAACAATTGGAAATTTACTCATGAGGAACTTGCCAAGCCTGGTGTGTGGAAGCTGTCAGTTGTTGATAGTGACATAGGATGTTGTGGCATTCAGACTCAATTTCTCCTGAGTTGACTAAAATTTTAGCCTCAATATTTCAGCTGTAAATATTTTTTGAAGATTGCATTTATAAGGGTGGGGCGATACTTAATGAAGATACCCTGTTACATAAACTTATGGTAAATACTTCTGTGGAATTTATCGTAAGAAATAAAAATGTAAAAACAAGACTGTAGGCACTTTGTAAGAATAAAGGAGAAGAGAAAACAACACATCACATAGGAAACATTTTTATCTTATTCAAGGTCTTTGGAAAGATCTGAAAATATTAATTATATGCATTTTTGTTGAGGGAAGAAACTAAAACCCAGAAAGAGTTAACTTCTGACTGAATAATATTGGCACCCTGGCAGGAGCTCCCTGGAGGCAGGAGTGTGCTCTAGTTGGCAATTTTGAACATGCCCTAATACATGAGCAGATGCCAGATGTACTCAGATGGGTGTCATTGGGAGTCACACGCTTCTGTTGATAGGTGGAATCCGTCCTACCAAAACAGCAGGCACGCCCGTGGTATGATGACAGAGGCGTGGATCATGAAATAACTTCAAAATCGGGGGAAAAGTTCAGTGACAACCATTTCAGAAATCTGCGATTAGAAGCAATACACGCATCTTCTGGCGTTTGTTGTGTTAGATGTGCTCTGTCGTTGTTCAGCTAGGTTAAATGATACTTCGCCAAGACTGACTCAGTGCCTAGGTTACTGGAACTCTAATTTGAATGAGACAAACTGTACTGTGCACAGTAAGACAAGAACTGCTGGTCTCTCTCCTCTGTGGAGTCTAAAAATCACAGACCTAGATGCCTAGATGTAGAATCATGAAGAATTGACTTCAGGAAGATGAGGACTCAGGACACAGTGGAGGGGCAGTTGGACTGGGTTAGTACATACTGGATGCCACATTGGAAATATTACCCTGAACTCCACTAATACATATAGTTAATGCACAGTGATGAAAATATAAAATAATTTCTAAAATATCCCTCTACTTTGAGACATAAATAAATGTTCCTAAGCAGCAAATATTATAAGTATTGAGTTGAATAATACCAGTAATACTTGAAAGACAATTATAGCCAAGTTTACCGAAAGATAGAGTAAAATCTCATTCTATATTTATATATGTACTTAAATTATTTACTTTGTATAATAAAAACATACTCATATTTTTGTTTATATGTGGATATCCCCTTAGGGTCTCATGCAGTCATGCTCTGTGCTCTTGTGAGGTATGCGGATCACAGGGAGGCCCTGCTCATCTTTGGCTTAGCCCACCAATAAGCTGATAGCTAAATGTGCTGTGAGGGATTAGAGGCTGGCCAGAAGAGAAGTGGCGCTGAGCTCAGGGCCTCGAAGGCTGCGCCTCCCGCTGCAGCTTTCCAGCCTCTACTTCCTGAGGACCATGACCGGAGCAGCTCTTCCTCTGCTGTGACCCTCTGCCCTCTGTTCTGCCTTGCAGCCCACTGGCTGTGGGCTGTACCCATGGACCCAAGTAAAGCTCTCCTCACTTACAACACAGTATTTTATCTTAAAGATGAAGAAAGTTACTAAGACAGGTGAATATTATATCAGAATCAGCATAGCTTAAGTAGGGTAATCTTGATCATGCTTTGAGTGTATTGTGTTTAGTATCAAATGATTTAAATAATTCCTAATTCTTTTTCCATGCTATCAACAAGAACATTCTATAGAAGAATTCTGAACAGAATTCTGAAGGCAGAGATTCCAGCTTCTCTCTTTCTCTCTCTTTTTTTTTTTAATTTTGGGACAGAGCTTACACTTGACATAGGAAAATAGGAAGCAAGCTCACACTTAAGAAATGAATTTTAAAATAAAAAGAGTCAGAGCAAACCACTACTTTTCCCTATTCTGGAACATGTCAGTTGGCAAGAACTTTTCATGTTACAAATACAAGTGAAGCCAGGTGTGGTAGTGCACCCCTGTAATCCTAGCACTTGGCAGGCTGAGGCAGGACGATTGGTATGAGTTCAAGATCAGCCTGGATCAGCCTGCAAAGTGAGCTCAAGCTCTCTATGTAGTTCAGGCTCTCTCTGCAGCCTGAACTGCATAGAGAGACTCTGTCTCAAAAAGACAAAAAAAAAAAATGCAAGTGAAAAAGTGTGAATCAGTAGACACAGTCTGAGTCACCCCAGTGTGCTAGCCAGCCTGCGTGCCCCAAGACCTATGATGCACTGGAGCCCCTCACTGCAGGCACTGGTAGACTTGAACCCATCAGTGGGAGCTCAGGGGGCTTCTATGACTCAACCCCCCACCCCGTACACTTGTCCTTATCCTCCATTCTCTTTCCCTTTCCCACCGTTGGGGAGGTTTTTTGTTTTTTTGTTTGTTTTTTTGTTTGTTTGTTTTTCTTTTTTTTTTTTTCTTTCCTGTCTTTTTACATTCTGAGTGTTTTTTGTTTTTTGTTTTTTTTTTCTCCCTAGTGGTTACAACTCTTTAAATTCTATTTGAGTAGTCAAAATCAGATACTAAAAAGCCTATTGCTTAAAGTGAGTAATAATTCTATGTGGAAATGAACAATACTGAGCAACCTTTTCAACAGAAACGTTGATGAGCAACCTTT
Source organism: Myocastor coypus (assembly GCA_004027025.1). NCBI lineage: Eukaryota > Metazoa > Chordata > Mammalia > Rodentia > Myocastoridae > Myocastor > Myocastor coypus. Next base: position 1,399 of record PVJA010029336.1, on the reverse strand, counting down.
TCAACAGAAACGTTGAGTGTCATGTTGCTATTTTAAAGAGCAGAGTTTACTTTACCAGGCACTGAATGCGTACAGGAAAACAAGTGAAATAAGTTTGCTGCTCCTTCCAAGTGTCACCTACCTTTGGCAAACAGCTTGTCAGGGCTATGCTCTGCACATCTTTTCTGGGGCTGCCTTCATAGAATACCACAGGCTCGGTGGTTAACACAATGGAGTGTTATTTCCTCACCATTCTGCAGGCTGGAAATACAAGGCCAACGCACTTGCAAAGCAGGCGCCTATTTAATGAGTGAAAATTCATCAACAGTGTGTAATACTGAGGGTCCCAACAATATTTTCAGGAAACTCCTTTACTGATAAATTCTCTGAATTGCTTACCACAATTTTAAATGATATTCTAATACCAGTGTCCGACGTGTATTCAGTCTTTGCCTGCGTTACTTTTATTTTGTTTCACCACTAACAATTCTGCTAGCTTACAGTAATAGGCTTAACGTCAGCAAAAACGTTCTGAAGCACAAAGATTCATTCAAAAGAGTGCCCTTTAGCTAGACACGTAAGCCTACTCATTTGTTATATCATCCACAGTATTTGCACGTAAAATTGTAGCATTGCATAGTTTCGATGTATATAAGTTACACACTTACTCTGAAAATTCTAGCTGTCTTCCCAGTAAGCTGAAATTGTTCATATTTGGTGGATAAATCATCTTCACAAGGCGTAAGAATATGTGAATTGGCATGTATTTCAGAAGTACACATGGGTGTATACACCTGCATATGTTAGACACTGATTTTACTCACAAATATTTTATGGTACTCTAACATGAATTGTGCAGGTGTTTTAATTACTAATAGCTCAAATACAGCTTTCCTTTCAAATGGTATCTACAAATTATCTGACCAAAGAAAATTGCTGCTTGGAGTTTTTAAACAGATACAGCACTAGTTTAATTCTAACTTTTTGATGGAGCTATCTAATTTCATCCTGGCACCAATGTGTTTTTCATGGCATCTTTAGTGACATTTAAATTTCAGACTAGGAGGATCTCCGATGTTTTCCTTCTTTTTTTTTTTTTTTTTTTTTTTTGCTGTAATGAAACTGGCATTGATTTAAATTTATGTACAATGACCCTATAGTGACTGACCAATGCCAAACAAAATTTAACTTCACTTGCTCTCAGTTCTATTCAAAATACTGTGGATGACACAGAGCTCTGTAAGACAGGGCCTCTGGGACTGGGAAGATAGCTCAGCAGAGTAAATGCCTGCCTGGCAATCAAACACAAGGTTCTGAGTTTTATACCTGGTACAGAAGAAGAAGAAGAAGAAGAAGAAGAAGAAGAAGAAGAAGAAGAAGAAGAAGAAGAAGAAGAAGAAGAAGAAGAAGAAGAAGAAGA
>PVJA010029335.1:0-26755 GCA_004027025.1 Myocastor coypus | reverse complement strand
TCTTATTTTCAAGTACTACTCTTGAGAGAGAGGATGACAGTAACTGAGTTTACAGCAGGAGCAGTACATATCAAAAAGACAAGAGTGACATGTATTCCAAACATAGTTTTAGCATTACATTGTGCTATAATCAATAAGCTGAACCTTTTGAAGGTTCTTGAGACCAATATCTGATTCATCCTGTGTACATAAGTGTATGATTTTGCTACTGATATGCTTTCTCCTTTATCTGCTTCCAGTCACTTCGTTGTTTAATCCATAACACATTCAGCTGTGTTATGCCCTTAAGTTCTTGTTTTCTTCTTTAAAGTTCTTATATTAGGGAGACTGTACAGTATTTACACATATAGGTCTGGTTTATTTCACTAATGAATATATGTTCAATATACATCCATCTATATATAGTCTTCAAACTTATCATTCTTTATGGATGAGTAGTATTCGAAGGGATGAATGAAGTATAGTGCGTCTAAGGAGAGTCACCCAGAGAAAAACATTCTCTCAGGCTTTCACAGAAAGCAAAATGGCCAAGCAATGGCTGTGACTCACCCCGAAGGCTGACACTAACAACAGTTCTACAAAGTACTGTCTATGGTCCCAAACTTAATCCTGAGGGGATTTGACCCTGGAAGACACACACAGAAAAAAATAAAAAAAAAATGTATTCTTATACAGGTCTTGCTTCGACTTGCCCTTGACCACCCAGCAAGAAAAAAAAAAATGCTTAATTACAATGCATGAAACGCAGAGCTAGATTGCTGAGATGAGCTTTAGGAGGCTTAGATTCAATAGCCTTCAACATTACAAGCTTCACTGGTGGCCCACTGCAATTGCAGAACATTTGACTGTGTATGTATCTGTTTCCTCTTAGTCCAAAGAGAAGTATATTCTTTTCCTTCTCTTTTTTTTTCTAAGCAACATGAATAAGGAGGTGGGTCATGCCCACACACTGTACTCTGTAGAACGATTGTGAGGACAATATGCAATATGTCAACTTTCAAAACAAAAGAAAGGGGAAAAGGAAAAAAAAAAGCTAATGTTGATTTAAAAGGGTTAATGTTTGTTTGATCAATCTTATATACCTGTATTTATTAATCTAAACTGATCTGATGATGAAAATATGTAATATAACCATTGTTAAATTTAAACAATAAAAATATTAATTTAAAAAATGGAAATCTTTTTGTCTTCAAGCTCATCACTGTGGCTTGCTATTTATTTGTTTATTTATTTATATTTATTTTTACAGGGTCTTACCTCATAGCTCAGATTCATGGTGATTCTCTTGTTTTCAGCCTCCCTAATGCTGTTATTGCAGGCATGTGCCACCATATGCCCCATGGTGGGGCCAGTGTGGCATATGGTGCTGGGAATCAAACCTTGGTCCGTGCACTTGCTTAAGCAAGCACTTAGTTCACTGAGCTATCTCAGTGGACTTCATGATTACCTCTTAGGTGGCTCAGTTTTTGGGGGGGTCTCAGACCTTTTTTTTGCTTTGTTTATTTGTTTTGTTTTGTTTTGGCACCTGGAATGAAACTCATGACCTCACCCTTGTGAGCAAGGCACTGTGCCAGAGATAGCTCCCCAGATTCTCCAAAAGGGAAAGAAATCTAGTTTTCTTCCTTGAGAACAAAAGACTACTCTAGAAGCTAGGTGGAAGATAAGACTGTGAGTGTTTGATGCATCTAGTATGCATAAATGTTTTGAACCTCCCTGTTTCTGTGCACGACCTTAACCAGATGGCCTCCTTTTGCCCCTGTCTTGTATCTGTGTGGCACTGCCCTTATCCTAGGTGGGTGAGAGCAGGAGTCTTGAGAATTCCTACTTCAGTTCTTTAAAAGGTAGCTCCTACTGCATTCCTGCCCTCCTAGTGTGGGAATTATTTTAGCAAGAAAGGAAGTTCCTTCAGTGTGCTTCCCTAGAATCTTCTTTGTCATTGCACATAATCAGTGCTTAAATTGACGCTTTTTATTTACTATTTCATTTACTCTTTCATCTTGTATCTGGAATAGTGTTCCTGCTTTTTGGTCTGCATATTTTAGAAAAGATTTGAAGAAATTTCATTTGGTAGTCAAGATTGTTTTGTTTTTCATGTCTTTTTTCCCCTTTTGTTTGAAAGTGGTTCCTTTGCCATGATTTATTAGTAAATCATTCTGTAGTCTAGATTTTAAAGCAGAGATACTGAAGCCAGACTTTCCTGACTTAATTCCATCCCCTTCTGCTACCAACCCTGTGACGTTCAGCAGATTGAGAATCACTTGGTGTTTTACGGGATCAATCCGTATAGCCCGGATACCGAGTTTATTCCATCGATGTGAGAATGAAATGAGCTAGTACATGTCAAGCACCTGACATAGAAGCCCACACACCAGGACACACTGCACAGACAGAAGTCATTATCATCTTCAATGAGCCTAGGATATGATTTCTAGGATCCATGCATCATGGAAAATTGCTCAGCATTTATCTCTTCTACCTTTGCTTATCTTCATGTCTGTGCTTTCCTCATTGTGGTTCATCGTATGAGTATATTTTGAATTTTTAAAATTTTCTCTTCTATCTCTTTTGCCCTCTGTTTCTACTCTAGAATGCTGCAAATTTATTTACTTAATTTTAACTTATTTCATTAATTCACCCCTCATCTCTGCACAATTTCATACTAAACTGTTCTCAGAGGTTTTAGTATTAGCTATATTTTTTCATGTCTAGTCATTTTCACTAGTGATACATTTTTATATGTTCCCATTCTCAGTTCTGATCATCCTATTTTTCTTGATGACTTGACCTTCCTCCCCTTTCTTACTTTGTCATTTTGTCTGACTCTAAAGTATTGGATATTCTTCCACTGTGTTGCTTAGCTCAGGGATATTGTTATTGGTTGATCTGCCATTCATATTAACCTTTGATTTGTTTATCTGCTGTCACCTGTAGTGAACATTTTTGCCTTTGGTAATTTCCAGTAGGACTTTCTGCTAACCTGTACAACATGATCTTTGCTAACTGAGGTTTAAGGAATATTCATTCCTAGCAGCTGTCACTGCTGTTGCAGAAACCTCAGAGATAGATTGCCAACCTGGGACCATTGTACTTAGTATATTGGCTTGAGGAAGCAAACTATACATGGCCAATTTACATTCTTTGTGGTAGATAGGTTATATAAAGACACTGTTAGCATTGAAGTAGTAAATCCCGAACCATTCCTCCCAAGATAAATACAGGATTAGGTTTCTTGTGAATGACATTTTCATGAATCATATAATATGTAACCTTGTTTAATGTGGATTTCTCCATAAAGGTTCTTTATACATAGTTGACTCATTAATATTGCACTTATAGCCAACCAAAAAATACCTTGTACCTAGGTGAAATCTAACACCTGGGTTTTCTCTAACGGACACTCATATTCTTGCTGCACACAAGGTAGGACTTCAACATTGCACTCTGGGGTTGTTTTAAATAGTGAAAAAAAAAAAAAAAAACAAAAACAGAAAGCCCAAATCTGTGAAAAAATGCAACACTAAATGTATAAAAAGATGCATAGCTGTTTACAGTATACATGCTGAAACTAGAATGCAGAGCATCACCCTGTGTAGTAAACACTTATATCAGGTGACAAAATTCTTACCATTTGACTTGCATCTGTCAGTGACCCTGAAATAGTGATCTTAGAGTTACATATTTTCATAAGTGCGATTTCAGTTCTGAAACCTATGGATAATCAAGGCTGACTTAGCCATTGAAATAATTATGAAATCCCAAATCATGAGAGAGACAGTTTTAACAGATTGAAATTCTGCCTGAAATACAGGAGTCCTTCATCAACTGTCCATGGTGTCAGTTCCCTGTGGTGAATCATTATCCTAAAGTATTAAATGAGAAATTTCAGAGAATAACTGTTCCATGCATTTTAAATCCCATGCCTCCTAACTAGCTTGATGTAATCTCCACATGTCTGGTCCGGCCTGCTGCGGACATGAACTTTACCTTTGTCCATCATATCCATGCAGTGTACACTACCTTCCCGTGATTGCCTCAGTTATCAAAACTGACATTGCTGTATCACACTGCTTATGTCAGAGTAACCTTTACTGTACTTAATAGAAGCCTGAAAATGCAAAAGTAGTGGAGTAGGGAATTCATTATACACTAATGAGATGTGCTAAAGAAATTTCTCTGAAAACAGAGAACGTGAAAATTTATCATAATGTATATGTATAAAATGCCACATAGAAGCCATAGGGTTTACCGCAGCTTCAGGCATCCATTGCTACTCCACTTTCTGCCACTTCACCTACCCCCATCACAGCCTTATTTGCATGAAAATAATAAACAGATATTTTCTAGTCTCAAGCCTAGGTCCGTGGCCTGGCTTAACCAGGACTGTGCCTTTTAAGGACTCAGGATATCTTGGATAATTTCTTCATTACTGGGAAATAACACCCAACACCTGCATATTGAAGGAGGAAAGGTTACTTTGGCACATAGTTTGTAGAGGTTTTAGTCCACAGTCGGTGGGTCAACACAGAACAGCATGTCAGAGGAGGACAACAGAATAGCTACCTGGGACATGGCATTCTGGAAGCAGAGACAGTGTTGGGAGGAGTTGGTGGGGGAGAGAGAAACCCTTGTAGGGCACAACCTCTCTGACACACCCCTGCTGATCAGACCCCACCTCTTGACAGTAAATCAGGTAGGAGTCCCCATAGTGCAATTGTCTTTCAAGAGATTTTCCCTTGAGTGCATGAGGTTTGGATGGCACAAGCCCCCATAAACCTCTACCCAGCATAACTGCTCACATCTTAGACTCGAGATCTCATTCCCTGGTTCTCCATGGGCACTTGTTAAACGTAAGTTTCCAGGTTTCCAAGTATGCACTGTCGTCTTCTGTAGACCTCATTACACTGCCAAGCAACTGCAGCATATTCCTCAGAATTTATCAGTCTGGATTGCAGTCTTCTTTCACTATTTATCCCTGTATTTGATTTAATTTTATTGTATTCTAACATTGCTTGGCAATTTGAGGAACTAGTGTTCACTTATCAATTGTTCACTTTGTTTCTTCTTTTTTTTTTTTTTTTTTTTCCACTTTCATTATTTAGGAAGATAACAGTAGTAAGTGAGAAAATAATAAACTAGAAGTAGGATTCCAGGAGTAGATATGCTAGCATGTTCTTTCTAAAGGGAATAACCAATACTCAAGATTTCCATTTGGGGTGCACATTTAATTACTCCTAGGTTTATTTTTTCAGACTTAAATTCTCTGTCGAACTCTAGTCTCAAATACATTCCTGCTCCTCTCCATATCTTGAGCATCAGAAAACATCTCAAACTGGTATTTCCAAACCACAGTGTTGATTTTCCTTATAAACCTAGTCATCTCTGAAGTTCTCCTCCTTAGTAAGAGATGTTCTTTCTGCACATTATTTAGGTTCTACCCTTAGAACTACCCTTGAGCTGTCTTCATCTGATAGTCCACATCTACTCACCACTAGATTGTCCTGATTAATTTACAGATCACAACAAGAGTTGGACCACCTTTCCCGCCCACTACTGCCCTCACTTCAGTGAATCAAGCTCACTCTCAGCTCCCTTTAAGCAGTGTCTGTCCACACATGTCTTTCCAGCACCACCAACACCCCTGAATTTTTTTTTTCTCTGATCTACAACCACAATGATTCCTTTAATTTCATACTAGAGAAATCTATCCCTGCTATTCAGAAACTATAATAGTTTTATATAAGAATGGGGTAAACATCAGTCATGACCTGGGATCCCAAGCCTCTTCCCTGCTTACCACATGCAGTATACTCCTTCTCCATTCCTTTCTTGCAGCCAGCGCCCTGGCACTTGCCTCCTTTTAGGAGTGAGAAGGCCCATGCCATATATATATATATATTTTTTTTTTGTCTTTTTGAGGCAGGGCCTGGCTATGTAGTTCAGGGTAACCTTGAGCTCTCTTTGTGGTCCAGGATGGTCTTGAAATTGCTATAATGTTTATGCCTCAGCCTTGCAAGTGCTGGGATTACAGGCATGCATGGCCATGCGTGGCTGGCCCAAGCCTTCCAACCTCCAGGTCAGTATTATTTGCTATCTTCTTCCAGGCCACTGATTCAAAGTCATTGCCAAAAATTACTTTCTGTCCTCTGCACTTGAAGGTAGCATTGATTCTTAACTTTAAGTTTTGCAACTTCTACTCCTCTTTCTCTTCTATACTAGATTGAGACTTTGTTGTTCACTACCGTATTCCTAGAATCTGGCATAAAGCCTGGAATGTAATAGCTTTTCCTTCAATTTCTGTTCAGTGAATGAAATAATGAGTAAGAGTGTTCAGAAACCGCTTTATCAAAGTTAATCACTTTCCAAGATAAACCGTAATCTTTTCTTTACCTGAAATGTCCTCTGAATGTTGTAACTAAGCCTCAATTTTGTGAAAACCAAACCTGTCTTCATTAAACAGGAGAAAGTAGGAGGCCATCTACTGCACATGGGTCACCAGTTACTGATGTTGGACCTGGATACTGAAAGCACTTATGACATGAAATTCAATAGATTGTTAAGTTCTGAAAGACCTTACTTCCCTCTCTTAAGATATCTAAGAAAGCATCTTGCTGCTCTAGCTATTTGTAATGTATGTGTATATATATATATGTGTGTGTGTATATATATATATATATATATATATATATATATATATAGCAGAAATTGATCATATTGCCACTTCAAAGGGTTTTTTCTTCCCCACCACAAGACATACTATTTTTTTCTGACTTTTACTAGATAATAATTAAAAAGCACACTGAAATCTGGAAAACAATGTTTGAAAAAGGATTAAACAAATGCAAGAGTTTTTAAGAATAAACCCCACTGTGACTAGTTGTTATCAGAAAGAAAAGTTACCAAATACCAATTAGTTAAAATTGTGTTATAATTAGTGGGAGCCTCATTTGTTGTGCTATAAGCAGTGCTACTTCTAATAGATAAACAGTGCAGCTAAAAATATAAATTTCATCTTTGAACACAAGTAACTTTGATGAAGTTCAAAGCTGCTTTGCTCTGATGGCCTAAATCAAGTTAAAATTAAGATGGAAGTGTGTAATTTAATGTCCCATTCAAATCACATAATTGTTTTTTAAAGGAAAGGACAAAACTTTTAACATGGACATAGTACTTTTCAACAAAGAAAGGTTGTGAGTTTTAAAACCAAGTTTTCTGGGGCTTGGGAGATAGCTCAGTAGAATAAGTACTTGCCTGACAAGTGCAAGGGCCTGAGTTCAATCCCTTATAAAACAAGGTTCTGTAGAATAGAAGTAAACATTATTTTAGTAATTTTAGCTTTTACATTTTTGGTTTTCCATATAAATAGGATGCACTTTTTATTTCCCTTTAGAATTACAAAAATGTTTATAAGGTCATTGCATATATACTAAGGTATTCATAATATCACAATAATATTCAGGTTTTAAGTTTTGGTGGAAATTGGTTGAGAATATTCTACTGACAAGTATCTTAACACTGTCAGGGTTGTGTGCTTTGTCCTCTATGCCTTTAATGCTAAGGTTTTCCTTTCATGGCCATAGCATGATAAAGTAAGTGGCCCAGCCATAGTAGAATATTTGGAAACACAAGGAAAGCATTCTCACTATGAGGCTTAAGTGCACATGTGAGTAAGCAAAAAGATCAGAGACTCCAGGGCCACAGTGTATGGATTTTTTCAGTGAGTGTTTATTGAATATTTCTACATACCGGATGATTCACAAAAGGCTTGCCACTGAGGTTCTTGTTTTCATAGATCCAAGGGCCTAATGGAGAATAGAATTTCATCAGATTAATAATTATACAAATTATGGCTTTGTTTTTCTGTAAAATCTTCCTTGGTAAAGTTCTAAGTTAGTCTTCAAAGTTTAAAGTTCTTCTTAAAAAAAAAAAAAAAAAAAGAATGGAGAAAACACATATGCTCTAGATGTAAGTAAAGACTGCTTCAGTACTACCAATGAGGTCAAAGGTAGCATCAAATAGATTGGCAGAAGTGATCCTATGTTGTATAGCTCAAGTTGATCTCAGCCATCTCTTTGCAAGCAAGCAGTTACAGCCCAATGAACACAACAATATTCCTGACCTATGAAGATAACTGTAGCCATTCTGTGGCAACTGGATCTATAGGGATGAAGAACATAGGCAAAAAGACCAACACAAATTTGGAAAAATTATTACTTTATTGATATCTTCCATTGCTTATAAAGAGGAGGGAATGTGGCAATGGATTAGAGGTGGGGAGTGTGGCATGTTTTACTTATGGATAGCAGTAGTGCTCATCAAGTTGAGTAACATTAGAAGACTGTTCCTGTCTTTGAGGGTGTGAGAAGAATAGTGAGGATTAATGGAGGTTATGTGTTTGTTATTAAGTGTGTTGATTTGGAAGGACTGTTTCACCCCTTCAGTTTAATTATAGCATGAGTAGCCAGTCCAAACTATCTTGTTTGTTTGACTGCTGGGTAGAATCCACCCAGAATTCTTTTTCTGTTGAGAGAGGTTAACTCAGGTCTGCCTGAAGCATCATGGAAGAAGGATGACTTTACAACTGCCCTGCCCAGGGAAGATAACCTTTTCTATTTCTTGCATAAACTCTATGTGTTTAATAGTGGACCCATAGTAGTAGGAAATAATGGAAATCTGGGATGGGGGAGGATATGTTTGTATTTTTATAGTAACTTTTAACATGTAATTTACATACATTGCACTTCTCCATTGACAGCATACAATTCTTTAGCTTCTCCTATATCTTCACAAGGTTGTATGACTGTAATCCCCTCAATCCATTTTAGACCCCTTGCGTCATTCTGCACAAGACTGTGAACATAACCCCCTGAGCTCCACTGCCCCTCACAGCTCACTTTTAGCTTAGTCTTGGATACCACTAATCTACTTTCTGTCCCTATATACTTGCAAAATCTGACTTTTTCATGTAAATAGGAATGACACAGTATATAGTATCTTATGATTGTTTTCTTACATTTAGTATAATCCTTTGAAGATTCATTCATTCATGTTTTACTATCTATTACTTATTCTTTTCTGCATAATATTATATTTTTAAAAATATGGTATGCATTTTACTTGTTCACTTATTGGTGAACATGACGGTTGCTTCTAATAATTTGACTATTAAGAATAATGCTGCTATAATAATTTTAAAATATGTTTTTGTGAGGACATATTATAAATTTTATTGGGCATATACCTAAAGTGGAAGTATCGAATATCATATACATTTTTTCTTTATAAAATGTTATGATACATTGTCTGAATATTTTCTGAAGTAACTGCACTGAATTATGTTTCTACCACCAGTGTTTGAGGGCTCCAGCTTTTTACCACTTAGTGACCATTTGTCATTATTTGTCATTGTGATCATCCACTGCATATATCAAACTCTGGAGAAATATCTATTAAGATTCTTTGACCACCATGTAATTATATTTTTATATTATTGAGTTATAATAATGGAGACAACTCTTTCAGTCTCTGGAGTTCATTGTTAGCTTTCTTTAATTAATAGGCTGGCAAGTCTATCTTCAAATTGAGAGACATATAGCAGGGTTAAAATGTAATACTCTACTCATCAGATGAAAATGCTGGAGTAGAACAAAACTGAGATTAAAAGTTGAACTTTATTCTAATCCTGACTTAGAAATCATTAGTTTTTTTCTGTGACAGGCTTCTTTATTTGTGTGAAAAGATCAAGAACATAATCTTCAATACACCATTTATTCTACATTCTGTAATGTTCACCTATGCTAAAATGAATGAAACTAATTTGAGTTGCTTCTAGATTTGAATGTAACAGACATCACAATGCTTCTGTGTGGTTTAGAATCCTCCTGCCTCTCTCTGCTCCCTTCCAGGCAGTACTTGTTGAACTTAATGACTAAATGACAGGCCTGAGAACTCTAGTCTAGTGAGATGGTGGAGTTCACAATTTTTAAAGTACTGGATGTTGAAGACTCTGTCATGTGTGTATGGATATGGGTCACTTATTGGCAGTAATAACAGAATTGATTCTCTGGAGAGTCTGGAAACTTCCCTGGTCTTGTGTTGAACTGGTGTAACACTCATGGAAATCTAATTCCTTGTTCTTAATGGGTTTTTGCTTTGTTCTCTATTGCCATTTTCTCTTAACAATATGATTTTTGCTACGGCCACAAAAAAGATTGAATCAATTAATGCAAAGCCTTCAGATAAGGTGTTTATCTCAGGAGTATTGGTGTTAGAATTGGGCTATCTCCACCAATATGGGCTGATTGCTATTATTTGAAATTTAGTAAGTTAGTCTCCTTGAGATTGATGAAAATACACCTGTGGTCTGAAGATCTGAAAGAGTTCTGATTCCATAATGACATATATATTTTATTTTTTACATGATTTCATTAAAATTTAAATCAAGCAGTGTTGCATTTTAGCTCCTTTCCCTTTATCAGTTATTAATCATGCCACACTTCCTGAGTCAGCAGATTCAGATGCCAATAAAAGTTCTTTTTAAACTTTCTATTCGGTGTTATCTTTGAATATAAAGCATGCTGTATGTATCTCTATAAAGATCAAAGGAACAATATTGTTTTTAACTTTTTATGAAGCTGATCTTGTTCCTTTGACATTGAGTGTAATTCTGTAAACATAAGTCCTGTAAAATGCTGGTTCTTTGGAATCAGTAGTATCTCAAAGACTTAGAAATGTCCTGAGGCTGCCAATATCATCAGCCCATTTGGCCCTTTGATTAATTACTTTTCTTCCTTACAGGTATTTTGGTTGTTGCTGTTCTAATATACTGCCATTACATTAGAAGTAGACTGAATGCTTTGCAGGACTGATCACAGTTACTTGATTGAAGCAGGACTCTTGCTTAGAAATAATGTGCCTGTTGTTTTGCTTTACTTTCTATCTTTGGTCACTGTAGGAATGTTCCTTTATCGCTGTACTGTTGGATTATTTTTATCATATCTTAAGGACTCTAAAAGCAATTTTTTGGCTGTAGCGCAAGTGTTATGGTTTGTGTGTGAAAGAAAGTGTTGCCTAACGAAGGCAGCAGCTGCCTGGGTGGTACGTAAAAAGTTAAAACCAAATGGCTTGTGAAAAAGGCTAGAATTGAACTCTACCCTTTAATTTCAGAGAAAGAACTATTATGTATGTGTGGTGTTTTACAGTGTAGTGTGTGCCATAATTTGCAGGCTGTTGTGCTCTCCTGCTGCAACATGCTAAAAATATTCTGTAATTTCTTCTTCTATGTGAGCATCTATTTAATTGAGTCCTGGTTTAATGCTCATCCATTACACTGCTGTGATTCTATTTTACAAATGTTGGAAAATGTCTTTAAAATCATACTTGAAATCCTGTAATTTTCAGAGTAATAATCTCTTTTGGAAGATTTTTTTCCCTTTTCTTTCAGTTTCCACATTTATTTTTGTTGCAGTTGGAATTGTGGATTGAAGAATTAAAAGAGCCTTGAAAAAAAGGTGGATTTTCACCTACATCTTTTGCTAATTCTACATTTACTATAGTATCTCTTTGTGGTGAGTTTTTAATGATAGGATTTGCAAAGAGAACCATCCAATATTGTTATTTTTTTTTTGTGTGTGAGTTGGCTACCCTAGTTCTTTGGTAAAGCAAATAATATGTTGAATATGTAATATTCTAAATATCCAGCTTTGTAAGAAACTACATTTGCTATAAATTATATTTCAGAACTTTAATTTTGAAATGCTGAAAGATAAGCTTTTAGTAAGTGGAATATTTCATCACTTTTGTTATTTAATTCAGTAGAGTTATTGATAAAAATCTCCTACACTGAGCACTAATCAATTTGTCTTCTTTATATGTGTTTGCTTTAATGAATACACTGAAAATGCTTCCTAAAATATAAGATATTAATATAAAAATGTATATTCACTCCAAGTTATCCACTTGACATACAATCCATGATCTTCAGGTAATTTTTTTCATATTAACTTGTCTTAAACCTCCCTTTGAAAAGATTTTAATGAGAAGACATTATGTAGTCCACATTTTCCCCACCATGAAAATGGTTACATATCCCAATCCACAATAGTAGTTTCACTGTAGTATTGTAGGAACTAATCTAAATTTCATTACCTCATTTTTTGTCTTCCTCTTGTAACTGATATGCTATCCATGGATTTTCTAACACTGTATTCCAGTGTTGTTAACAATTTGAAATGCTTTTGTCCCAAGTAGGCCCCCAGTCTCTTTTAGGGTAGTCTAATGTCCAGGCCGACTGTACTACTACACCTTATAACATGTTTCTCTTCTCTCTTTATTATATCTTGCTAACTTCTCATAGCTTCTGTTAGGACTTCCCTTCCCTCTCATCAGTTGCTTCTTTTCTCCCATTTTCTCTCCTTCAGCCGTATTGGTCTGTCTGCTCAGAAACTCACATCGCAACCTGTTTAAGTGCTAAGGAGTGCGTTAGCTGCATACAAGGAAAGGTCTTGTGTAAATCAGCTGCAGCCCCGGCTGGCTCCAGAGGTTCACATGATACACGGAGGCTTTGCAATCTCTGTCCAGATTTCACCCCTGCCGACCTCACGCTGGGGCTGCTTTCATCTACAGGGCCATTATCGGTGCCAACTCACTTCCCAAGCAGACACAATGAGAAGAGCTTGCTGATGCCTCTGTTTTCAGACCCAGAGCTCAGGTGTCCAACTCATTCATTGGCACAGGGGATCTTCTCTGGACTAGCCTTGTGGCCATGTCTGGAGATGACAGCTATTGGCTGATCCCCATTTGGTCTGTAAGTGCTGAAGGGCTTGAAGGAGAGGGTGTCAGGGAGATTAAATGAAGGTACTGTACAGAAGAGGGTGTGAAGAGTGTACTGGCAAAAGCAAGCATCCCATTTAACGGAAGACTTTGTTCTCTGGAAGATGGCTCTGAGAAAGAGATAAGGAATTAAATGTCTCTGAAAACAATCACTATTTGATTGTATTTTCTGTTTCTCATTCAAGAATAAAGGCCCAGAAAATCTACTGCAGTGTTGGTTGGTTAATTTGGACTCTAATTTAGTTGTTACGTCCGCCCCCCCATTTTAACCTTGTATTATATTGTTTTGTTTCAATTTTTCCCTTAAATCATGTTATAATCCCACATTCCTTAACTGACATGTCAATGTGAACACAATGGTAAAGAAAGGTAGTTATGATTTTGTTTCTGCTGCCTCTTTTCACCAAGGTATCCTTTAATATTTCTTGTATTGCCAGGACAGTACACCTGGCCTAGGGAAATATAATTTTGAAAAGGAGTTACTACTTTCTAAGGGCCTGCTATATTCTAGCTATCTTGCTCCGGAATGTATCTAAGATACAATTAGTTTTAATAGGAAACTGGCATTTTCAAAAGCTTGTGATAAAATGTTTATTTTTAAACTTCAATATCATCCAGTGCAATAGAAACAATAAACACATGTACATACACTCTTGGCTACCATCCTCTGGATTCTGTTTTCATGTTCATTTGCTGTTTGACACAATATGGATTTCTTTGAGTAGTTACTTTTCACAAGCTGTCTTCAGGGTCTAGGAAGGTTTCTGTACATGTTTTTGATTGACCTTCTCTGGGCTGTGGGCTTTGGCAATTGGATTGCAGGCTCACAGATTGTCTTTCCACTGACTTTATTTAATTTAAATCTCCCAGTTGATCTTAAGCCTTTGTGCTATTTTGTTACAGTGGGTTTCTTATATTTGTATGTACCATCAAGGTTTTAACCAAGGGATAAATCAAAATACACTGGTTTGAGTTCCATAATCAATTTTGCCTGAAGACTGGTAGATAATATATTCAGTTGAGAAATAGTAAATACTACTTAATAAGATCTTGGCTATGTTTTTAGATGTATTTTGTATATAGTGTAGATAAAAACAGATTAATAATATTTGTTGAGCATTTCTTATAGATTGAATACAGTGCTAATAAAATTCTTTGTATGATCATCCAGTCTGTAAAACAACTTTTAAAAGGCCACACAGCTAGCAGAAGGCCCATATTCTGAGGCCTTTTATTTTTTGTTGTAAAGTCCATGCTTTAACTACTGCATTGATTTAGACTCTAGGGAAAAGGAACTATCAGAGGAATTTAAGCCACTCCTAAATTTAATAGGCACCTGATACTGTCTGTGGGTTCTTTGGACATGTCTGTTTACAAATTTCATCTGTGTTAAATATAGTGGAAACACCCAAACAAGGTAAAGTATATTCTTGGCTATAAGTCATATTACTTTTCCCTGTGGATTTTTGTTTTGAAATTCAGCAGTTGTGTAATATGGATTGATTTAAATCTGCTTGTGGATAAGAGAAGATTATTTAGACAACAGCATCAGTTCATTAAAGAGTAAGTGAAGGGTTTGAATAAGATGTACGGGCTCCCCAGGAGCTGTTGACCTGGAAACAAGATGACAATAACAGAAGACATGTTTTTTGGTTTCAGTAAATGATTGGCCAGCAAACCAGCCAGAACAGTGTTAAACTTAAAACATGTAACATTTCTAAGACAGGCCTGTCCCTGCTGTGAGGTATGTCTGCATGAGGCACTAACTCATTTGACATCTTGTATGGGAAATTTGGAAACCTGAAAACCAATTAGTCTTTCTTGGTGGCATTCAGAAAGGTAGTCAGCCCATAATGAGCAAAAGAACCATGAATTCTAACAGCAGGAGGCCAGGATAGGTGTGCATCCGTCCTTCTAGCTCTCCCATTGCCTACATAGTCGGCTTTTAATCTTCCACTTTCACTTACTGACATCAACTGAAGTCTGTTTATATTGGGAGTGTCTATCAATCATTTGCAGATATTTGTAGATATTAAGCTCTATGAGAGAGACAAAAGGAATACGCCACTGGCTTTTGATCCCACATAAGGTGCAAGTTATCAAAGTGTAGAGATTGTACAAATCAAGCATGTAATGGATTGGGGTTGTTAGAGATTTTCATTATTCCAATGATTATGAAGTCATTTGATTCATACACACACACACACACACACACACACACACACACACACACACACACATATATATATATATATATATATATATATATATAATTTTTATTGGTAAAGGCCTAAGTTCAGTGACTATGCTAAATACATATGAAGGACATAAAAGCATGCTTTATTCTCTCAACTGATCCTTAGCTTTAACAGGAAAGGCTGACTTATGTAAAAGGAATGACTAGAAGAAATAATGGAAACTTAGAATAGGAAGAGATAATTATTGCATAGAAGGACATTAAATGCTTTGTCTAGCAAGTATTGATTGCCTGGATTAGTAAACATAGATTTTTCTTAAGTAGATAAAGTAAGCATGTATTTTCTCAAAG
This sequence comes from Myocastor coypus, assembly GCA_004027025.1. Lineage (NCBI taxonomy): Eukaryota > Metazoa > Chordata > Mammalia > Rodentia > Myocastoridae > Myocastor > Myocastor coypus. Next base: position 11,379 of record PVJA010029335.1, on the reverse strand, counting down.
ATAATAAAAGGATTAAAGATGAATCAAAGACCTTTTAACTTCAGAAAGTTTGTGGAGTGGAATAAATTAAATATTCTATGTTTTTAAAAAATTAAGGATCACAGGCATTGAGGTGATCTTTACTTTAATATTTATAAGCAGACCATGGAAGTCTGGGAGAATCAATAATGGTAGCATGCAAAAAGTGACTTGGTTATTAGTATCCTAAATAATGTTAAGGCTTTGGAACAGGACTATTCCTCACCTGGTAGCCATTACTGGAATTTACTAGATGACATTCAATCCGACTATCCTAACTGTGGTCTCATGTTATACAGATCATCAGAAAGCTAAATAGGGATATTCCTTTAGATTTTTATAAATATTATTCTAGGAACTAATCTTTCTTTAAACAGATACAAGGAAATAAAGATTCACATGAATGGGAAAATAGTTTTATTTGGGTATATTGTACACAAAGGACAAGGGTATGAAATAGGACTAGATGACTTAGATCTTCTATGCCATCAAATGGAATGTGAGGCATAATTGCAAGTGATGAAGAATCTTAAATCTCAAGAAGACAAAATTTCTGACGGAAATTTTAACCTGTCAAGATCTTATGATTAGAGGAAGAAGGATAATTATAAGTTTTAGAGGAAGGAAGTAGGGAAAGAGGTGAGGTTCTATCCACAGTAAATATATATAAAGTAGCCTCCAGTGAATTTGCGTGAGGGATAAAGAAATGTGAAGTCAGAATGATAGCCTTTGGATTCCAAAAAGGGAAGATTAAAGAGTCATGATAGCTACAGAAGAGCAAGTAGAATAGAGTTTTATTCTGTAAGATATTTGTTATAATATGTAGGAGCCAATATTTTAGTTGTCATATGCACTTAGAGGAGAGACAATTTTAGTTGTGACACATGGCTATTTTTGCCTCCCAGGATGTTCTCATTTGCAAGATAAATCATAGCAGAATGTAGGAAATAGGTCACTGGCGGCACAAAGTTTCACTATATACTTAAGCAGTAGGTCTAACTAACAGTTTAGAACATAAAAGTAGACATAAACAGATGAAGTCAACATGATCTGTAGTACAATAGGTGGAACAGCACAAATTATTGTTTGCTGAAAGAAAGAAATGACAAGATGTGAGGAGGAGGAGGAGGAACAGGAGGAGGAGGATGCAGAGGAGGACACAACTGCTACAGACTTTAAAGTTATGAGAAATCTTCCAGTCTGTAAAATCCTGCACAACTATTTCTCCATGCTTAACATAGCTATAGACCTTGGAAATAATTCAAAGAGGCAAGCAGAAAGGAAATGTGGCAGGAAGACAAACTATTTGGGAACTCAGAAAATCAGGGAATAGCAGCAGGAGGCTTATAACCTCCCCATCCCATGAAAGAAGCTGACCCAGATTAAATATTTTTAGCTTCTCAAACTAGTGGCAGAAAATAGCCCAAAGAGCTCATTAGTCTCTCAGACCGAATAGGTGTCCCTGTAACAACGTTAGATGAACTTTGGGACAATGGAAGAGAGAAGTTTATGTAGTGCTCCACTAGAAATGATCACCAAGGGAAGCGCTTTCTTTCCTTGCTAGTTTCTGAGAGTTTCTTCCCTTGCTGAGAGATTTGGGGGTGGTGGGTAGGTGCAACTAGCAAAAGAAGATACACTATAACCTGTACCTTGTCCAGGAATTTTTTTCACTGTGTGGCATATGATGCTTTTTCCTTTTCTAGGGGCATCTTTACAGGAAGAGGTACTGGTAGCAGATTCATGACTGCAGCAATTGCTGATAAAAGAAAGAGATCAGCGTCCTTCGAAGGCAGGAGAGATGCTATCACAACTGATAAGTTTGGAAAGCTATAGAATTAAGATTTCTGTGTCCCCTCATTGAAGGGGCTTGGGTTTTAGGGTGTACTTCTCCTCTGTAGCATCAGACACCTCTTCTCAGAATCAGTAACAATACCAGCAACATTAGATAAACCAGTTGCAAGAAATAACAATATGAAATCTATGAAAATTAGATTATCATTCTCCCAAAATGGGCAAGACCAAAGGAATGTTCAATACTTCTCAAATTTGGTGAAGTCCACAAATATGCAATGCTATAAAATAATCAAACCATAAAAAGGGGAAGCCCAGAAATATGAACATGAAACTATATCCTAATTAAACTTCTGAAATGTAAGGATAAGGAAATAGTATGAAAATAATAGGAAATAAGACATTACTATAAAAAACAAATACCGATGAAATTGAAAAAAAGCTTGCTTTTTGAGGAAAACTAATAAAATTGAGAAGACTTATAACTGATTAGAAATAAAAAAGGAAAAATGAAAAACAGTCGAGAGTGAACTACAGGCTCTTACTTCAGATCCTACATCTTACATTCAATAAGAAATAAGGGAATGTTACAAACATCCTTAAATTAATGAATTCAACAACTAAGTAATTGGTTCATAAGTTCAATAAATAAATAAGTAGATTAATTACTTGAAAAAGTTACTGAACTGGAAATAAATAAAATAAATAATTATAATAATACTCTTTAGTATAGAAATCCAATTGCTAACTATGAACCTACTCTAGGTCACAGAGTACTATCCAAAAATTTCTTTGAGATATTTTACCAAATACTTAATTGAGAATATGTGCTGCAGATGCTTTTTGCTGAAAACAAAAGAGAAAATAATTCCTCTGCATATCTTTTTTAAAAGCAGGACTAAACTAATTGCAAAGCTTTTTATTTTTGCTGAAAAGAGAGAATAATTCTTCTGCATATCTTTTTTTAAAACCAGGACTAAACTAATTGCAAAGCTAGACAAGGTCATTAAAATAAAAGGGAACTATTCACCAACATCTCTTATGAAATTAAGTTCAGCAATTACCAATCAAATATTTATAGTTACATTATAAACTATAAAACATTATATATCCTGACCAAATTAGGTCAAAATAGGTTTATTCCAGGAAGAGAAGTTTGGCCAACAACTTGAGAATTAATGAGGATACAGCATCTTACCATAAAATTGAGACAGAAAACCCATCTGATCTATGCATTTCTCATAGAAAATAAGTTTGACAAAACTGAAAACCCATGTTATAAGTGAAAATTAGTCTCTTCAATTTGAAAGCAATGTGTCCAAAGATCTATATTTAATATCATATTTAATGGTAAAATGCGAACACGATCACTGGCAGATTGGTGTGAGGCCAGGGATGTCCATCCTCATCTCTCTTGATTCAACATAACACTACAAGTTCTAGCCACTGTAGGAGCAAGGAAGAGAAATGGAAGGCATACATATTGGAAAAATAAAGCTTTCTAGTTTTAGACAATACCTTTAAAATTCTCAAGATACACAAATCTCCTGGAACTAAGTTTGTGAAAGCCATCTGTAAGAGTAACATACATAAATTTTAACATGATAACTGTAGAAATGGTAGAAATCAAAATTATAAACAAAATACCAATTATAATTGTTCCAAGAAAACAAAGTACATAAATATAAACTTAAGCAAACATACAGTGGGTTTATTTTGAAAACTGTATAATACTGATGAAAAATATCAAATCTCTAAATAAATGGAAGGTTCTACCACATTCGTAGATTAGATAACAAGTTCATAGTTTATCCAGTATAAAAAAGATGCCATTCTTCCCAAATTGGTACATAAGTTTAATGCAACTCCTAATAAATCTCAGTGAAATTTTGTCTCTTTTCTATTTGTTGTTCATTTTAGAGTAGAAACCATTACTTTAAAAATTATAGAGAAAGTTACAGGTCATAAAGTAACTAAATCAATGTTGACAAAGAGGTATAAAGTTTATAGTAATCAAAACTTCATTATGTAAGTAGAGAAGTAGATTCACAGGTCAAGCACTAGAATGGATAATCTGGAAACAGACTATTAAGTACATTTTCAACTGATTTTTGACAAATATAAATAGGCAGTTCAGCATAGATTAGCTATTTTAAGCAAATGATTCTAGAACTTTTGGATATCCACAAGAAAATAAAACAAACAAACAAAAGTACCTTTGACCTAAACATGCATTGTACAAAGATTAACTGAAAATAAAGAACTTAAATGTGAACCTATAAAATCAAAACCTGAAAGCAAAGCAAAGCAAACTGAACTTTAAACTAGGAAAACTTCTCATACCTGTGTGATTTAAAACATTATTTGTAAAACTGTAAGTTGTACTTAGGAAAAGTTCTTATCAGTGGCTCTGGTACTTGAAACTTTTGTTTTAGGCACAGCTATCAAATTTAGAGTTACTGAAACTTTCTGAAATTGGTATTGGTCTGTGCTCTAATTGGATAGCTGGGTCTAGATTGCTAATATTTTTTAAAAAAAATTTATGTCTTAGATTATAACATATATTTCTCATGTTTCTTACAAATTATCTTTGTTGTGTTTTATCATGAAACTATAGTCCCTTTAACTTTCATAAAATCTATAACATTTTGTTTAAATTTAAAAGCTCTAGGAAAAACATAATAAAATTATTGGAGTCTAGAACTAGATGACAAGTTATTAGACTCAATAACAAAAACATGCTCTGAGAAAGGGGAAATATATATACATAAACATATATATAAAAGGAATATATCCATATATTCTTTTAAGAAATTTAAACAACCTTTTCTTTAAGGTAAAACATTGGAAGATAATGAAAAGATACTCTAGACAGTGAGAGGAAAATATTTCGAAGTGTTATGTTTGATAATGGTAAATCTGTTCACTGAAAAAAGGCACAGCTTTCAGAAATAGCATTTAAGGTGAAATAACGAGCTGTGTGAATTTTCTTTAAAGTGTTCATTAAAAAGATAAAAGCCAGAATTTATGAAGCCTAATTAAAGGTGTGATAGGAGATAATAAAAGAAGGCAATGGCACTGTAGCATGTAGGCACACGGTCTTAAAGGTTAAAGACAGCTTTTAGCAAAGAACCTACTCATCAATAGGGGCTTCTGGGAAGTAAAGGCTAGCCACAGTGAGAACAGAATGTACACTGTAGGAACAGCAGCAAGTGTGGGCATTCAGAAGCCTGAAAAGATTGAGAAGATGCCCTAGAGATTGACAGAGAGACCTGGAATTGTTGAGATAACCAGAAGAGAGATTTTACAAGCCTTCCTAAGAGGCCAGGTCCAGGGGAAGCGACTGGTGAGAAGTTCACACTGGGGCACATGGGTGTGAAAGTTACAGTTGGAGGATCAGTGGGGCTGCTCGCTAGAATAGGCTCACAGTGGCTGGCTGAAGAAGGAGGTCAGCCCTGAGATCCAGGAGCAGTGAGAGCAAAAAGTAACAGAGCATAATTAAAGAATGAATTAGTGAGAAGAAGGACATTGAAGAATGACAGAAGAGTGGCCCAGGTGTGGAAGAACATTTGGTGTAGAGAAAGCAATATGAGGAAAGGAGAAGGAAGCCCACGAAGCAAATAGCTCAGGCTCTCAGGCGCCAACAGAGATGAGGGCTCTGTTCAGTGTAGGAAGCCTGAGAAAGAGTCAGGCCAGAAGGTCTTGGCAACCATTCACCCCAGTGAGTAACTTTAGTAACCTTTTATTGAATACATGATTGAGGAGATCTGCAGTGACACTAATATTTTGCACTTGGTCTGCAACTTCCTGCTGAGAGAGCAACACTGGGACATGAGCTACGGTTTGTTGAGTCTGTGTAGCTGTGGGGTTTGGAACCAAACAAACCAGTTTTTATCTTTTTTTTTTTTTTTTTTTTTTTTTTTTTTTTTTTTTTTTTTTTTTTTAGTTACAGTCTGGGGAGATAGCTCAGTGGCTTCAATGCCTGCCTGACAATCATAAGGTTGTGAGTTTGATTCCTGGTCTGAAAAAAAAAAAATAGCAATCAAAACAAAGATATACAAAAAATAAAAAATAATTCTTTACTAGAAAAACCACTGTTTGATGTATAGATCTCAGTGTGGACAAATGCTTATAGGATGAAGTCAAGATATAGAACAGATCCATCACAGCAAAATCTTTTCTCCCACTCACCCTTTTCTTTTGCAATATTTCCTCATGCCTCCTGATAACCATGCCTCTGTGCTTCTGCCCTGCCCTTCCCAGAAGGCCAAGTAAAGGGACTCATACAGTGCCTAATCTTTTAAGTCAGTTTGCCTTTGTACTGTGATTGCAGCCATGGACCATGTGTAGACATGTGGGCATGCCTGTGTTCCCATAAAACTACTGGGGTGCACTCAAAACTGTTTCATTAATTTCCATGTATCGTGAATCATTTTTCTTTTCATCTTTTTAGCTACTTAAAATGTGAAGATGATTTTATTTGTCACACTGGGCAAAAACAAGTAGCGGGACAGATTTGAAGATTTCGTTGTAACTTGCCAGCGGCTGAAACTATTAGCACCAAATACACAGGAAATCCTAAAAACGCTGTTATCTTCTTATTGATGGCTTTACAGTTTTTCTGAATCTAAAGAGGTAATTAAAGATTAAGTAGGAAATATAACTCTACTAGAGAGATGTGTACTTTGAGCTCACCAATTTACCATTGCCCTATTTCTCAGACTATAGATTTGCTAATAGATTCATCAGTGATCACCATCTGCCATCATTTGCATGGGACACTTAGTGCACCCGGTTCTGTTTTCTGTCTAACTCATGACTATGAGACTATGATTACATTCACATGTTTCTTGATGCAGATGATAAAACATATGGTCAGCTCAGCTTACACTCATCAGCCAATGTGGCAGATGTGGAGGCAGACACAGTATGCTTGCAGTTGGTACTCTTTAGAGGAACAGAATGGTTTGCAGGCAGGTAGGGCTCTTTTGTTTCTGTGTTTGGTGTCACATACAGTTGTTTCACCTGAGTGACAAAGAAACCAAAACCTAATCAAATGTGTAGTTTCTTCATAATTTTTCAGGCTGTCCACAGGCCCAGCAGCAAATTTTTCACTTGAATATAAGTGGATTGGTCTTTATAGTAGTTCCTGACCTCTATACAGTTTATGTTGTTACTTTTACTGCTTAAAGACAGGTTTCTCTATTTGTCTCCCATTAATTAATCTACTCTTATGATCCAGGCAAGATCCTTTCTTAAGGAGATAAGGCATTAAAACTTTAATGAATTTCACAAATTGTCAGATTTTCTTTATACATATTAAATCTAGAAGCATTCTTATTAACTTTTCTCATTAACTTTATTGAAAATCAATAATTATATAGCATATTAAAATTATAGACAAATACTGAAATGTTAAAGTTATAAGATGTAGACAGAGTGAATTTTAGAGAAATATTTCTGAAATGAATACATAGCATGAGATTAATAATAGATTACACATTATAAATTATTTACAAACTTAAATATAACACTGAAAATTGTGTAAAATAAAAATGAAGAAAGCATTTACAAATCAGTAATATAATAGTTCACTCTGTGCCAAAAATCAAGAAACTTATATTTATATAATGAGAATCCTCAAAGTAGAAAAGAGCAGGCAATGAAAGTTTAAAGATTCAGAATTTCTGAATTTAGTTGAAATTATAGCACATTTCAAAAAAACAAACCAATAGAAAAAAAAACAAAAAAGAGAACCTTTTGCAAAAGAAATTTGAGTAAAGTCATACTAAGATACACAAAAATAAAATTTTCCAAAACTGATTGTAAAGAGAAACAATCATTAAAACAAAGTATAAAAAATTAGCTATGGAAGAACAAAATTACATAGCATCAAAATTACATAACATCTTATTCCACATTAGAAAAAACAAACAAAAAAAAAGCCCCTGGCTCATGCATTGGCCCCACTGCTGCATGTACTGAGCCGGCAGTGGAGCCCAGGCTTGGTGGCACACACCTGTAATCCCAACACCGGGGAGGCAAAAATCAGGAGGATCACTATGAGTCTGGGCTGTGAAACCCTGGAAAAGAAAACCTTAAAAAATAGAGTAAGTATGTAAGAAACTAGACTAATTGATTCAAAGGAATGAAAGAAGAAAGAAAGACCTATTTGTGTGTAAAAGACAAGGAGGAAGTAACAAAGTCAATGGAAAATGGAAATACACTTTTTGAAGTTTCTAATTCTAGGAGAAATATATCGTATCTTATAAGTAGATTATAAGTCAAATATAGAGTATAAATCTTAAAACAAAAATTAAAACAATATTCAGAAAATTAATTAGATATTAATTCAGAATTAAATATTTCAGAACAATTCAACTTGCTTGAAAAACAAAAGCTTTCATGTTAGTAAAGAATTGCTAAGAATAACACATAACATAAATATCCGAATGGCAAATATATCACCAGCACTTCTAACAGTTTGGGGATAGGATATCACACAAAGTTCTAGTATATTGTGGACATAGACAGTGTCCATGATGCTTGCTGGAGACCATGTGTCACTTGTGGAACTGACCTACTGCCATTTTCTTGATATCATATTATAGATCTGGACAAAATCATGGCCTATAGGCTGTAGGAGAAGTGCATTGTAAAGTATGCTGATGAACATTTTCTGCTGCTGTATACAGAAGAATAATTGAAAGACTGCTTTTGTATACTTCTTTCTCTCCTGTGTTTGTTTGCTCTGTTTGGTGGGTTCTTTCCATTCTCCTTCATGGAGTTGTGGCCATCTTGATCATGCTCTAGAATATCTTTTAGTAGTCTATATAAGGTTCAGCGTATCATAATAAAAATTTTCAGTTGTTTTTTGGCTATGGAAGTATTTCACTTCTCCATTAAACTAGAAAGAGAGTTTTTCAGGGTGGGGCAGTCTGGGCTGGAATTTGTTTCTTGCAAGATTTGAAGTACTTTGCTCCATTCTTTTCTTGAGTTGATCACTTGAGAAAAGAAATCTGCCGTTATTCTGATGGATTTTCTTTTAAATGTGATCTGTTTCTTTTTTCAAGTGGCTTTTAGGATACTGTTCCTGTACTGAATTACTGGGATCTTGGTTATTATCTGTCTGGATGTGGTTTTAATTGGGTTAATGTTATTTTGAGTACTGTATGCTTTGGTTACCTGAATTCAGATTGTTTCCCTATATTTGTTAAGTTTTCTGCTTCTCTGTCCATATTCTTTTTATATCATTTGTAATGACTCCTTCTTTCTCATTGATGCCTATTAGTCTCATGTTCTTCATCTTTGCATTGTCTTGCAGATGTTGAATTATTTTTTTCCTGCATCCTAGTTGTTTTAAGAAATCTTTTCTTAACTCTTCACTAGCTACAATGGTGTCTTCAAGGTCTGAAGGTCTGTTTGTACTTTCACTCAACTGGTTTTGCTAGCTTATGATTGAGTTTTTAATTTCCTGTTATAGCACTTTGAATCTGCTTCATGCATTCTGTTTCTTTCCTATATTGTTCATTCAAGGAATCCATCATCTTTGTATTCTCTATTTATTTGACAGTGTCTTTTTTAGGAGCATTTAGTACTTCTTTCATCATATTTATCATTTCTTTTTTTACTTCAGAAATTATTTCTGATCTATTGTCCTCTGTACCTTTCTGTAGTTGTTTCTTTACTTCAGGCACTGTTATCTCAGAGATTTCAGGTATGTGATTTCTAATTTCTTCCATGCTGTTGTCTTCTGTATTTGTTCTGGTTGGGCTCGGGGCCTGAGAGTGAATTTTGCTCCTTCTCTTTGTCATTTGGTATAGGTCTGTCTTCTGAACTTTTGTGTAGAGCTGTGGTAGTGTTCTTACCTTAACACCAGGTCTGGATCTACCAAGTTCAAACTCTTTCAGGTGGGTATGGCTTGGGTCTGTCTGCTGAGCTCTGCTTCTTCCTCCAACAACCCTTGCAGTTGAACCTGCTATGCCACTCTGGCAACATGTTCTGTCTCTGGATCAGCTGGGTAGGTCTTGAGTCTAGCCTCTCTGTAAGGAATTCTTCCACAGGATTCCACAGCAGACACACGGGTGTTTGGGTCCAGTGAGCATCCGCTGGGTACCATGTTGTCTCACTCACATACCAGGCCAGGACTGTGGGTTTAATGAGGGTCCAGTGAGCCCCAGGTCACTCACATACCAACCCTGGCCCTGGGTCAAATGAAAATCCAGTGGGCTCCAGGTCATCTCACTTACATGCAGAGCTTGGGCTCTGGGTTGAATGAGGACTGGATGGGCCCCAGGTCATTTCACTCACATGCCGGGTCTAGACTCTGTGTTGAATCTGCATTCTTATTTTTAATGGTAATTATGCATGCAGAACATACATAAGGAATCAAAGTACTTTTCATCAGCTGATTTTATATTTAATATACAGCTACATAGGAATTTGTTTATTGTTGTGATACTGGGGATTTAGCTCAGAGTCTTCATCCCGAGCCACATCGACAGCTCCTTTAAGAAAAAAAATTGACATTGGATTTCTCTGTGTTGCTAACTTGCTCAGGTTAGTCTTGAACTTTTGATCCTCCTCCTTAGCCTCCTCTATTGCTGGGATTTGGGTGTAAATCTCTTTTCCATCTTAGCTTACTTATTGTAGAAGTGTAGTAGAAATAATTCATAGTGTCTTGAGTCTTATATGGTAGAAATATAATTTTTAAACATAAACATTAGTTTGCTTTGGGAGGGCCACTCCCAGGATCATCTTGACTTTTGTGAGGTAAAATGTTTTTGTTTTAGTTACTTTCTCATTGTGAAGATAGAATACCGCACTCTCAAATTAATGGGGGTGGGGCTCTTTGGGCTAGTAGTTGGCAAAGGTTTTAGTTTAAAGCAAGATGTTGTGGCAGAGGGGTGTAGAGAGGAGGAGCTGCTCATGGCATGAAGGTGGGGTGCATAGAAACTAAAGGGATGAGCTGGTGATGGCAGTCTGGCATTCTAGGTCCCACTCCCCAGCATGTCTTGCATCTCGCTGAGAAGCAAGAAGCAAATGCTTCAGCAGGCAGATGAATACTGCATCCCCATTCTCCTGTAACCTCCCTAGAGCCCCAGCTGGGACCCCAAGGAGGTATGGATATGAGGGGATCAAGAGCTAAAACCTAACAGTTATGGCCCTTGTTCCTATTTTACCCTTGAGAATACTGGGTCTCTGATGGCTGATGTAAGTTTTTGTATGTATACGGTTGATGATAAGTTACAGAGTCACACTGCAGCCAGTTACCCATAAACCAAACGCTGTTAGCTGTTTGCTATGTATATCTGACATCTACAGTTTTTTTCTAATAAAAAATTATTTTCTGAAAACTTTTAATTTTGAGTACAGTAAACACTTGAAAACCATCAGAACACTTTCTAATGCCTTCCCTTCTAAACTAGTAATGACTACCCTTTGTTTCCACAAAGTCAATTACATAATTCTGTTTCTCAGGTTACAAAATACCAGGTTTGACCCCAAATGCATGGGGAAGACTTCATTTTTTTTTGAGTTTCAATTTTTTTATTGTTTAAATTTAACAAT
>PVJA010029334.1:0-17111 GCA_004027025.1 Myocastor coypus | reverse complement strand
GCCCTGCCCTCAGGGTGGGCTGAGCCAGCCATAAAAATGAGTGAATAAACAAACAAAGGTTCTGAAACAAGAATAAATAAATAAATAAATAAATAAATAAATAAATAAATAAATAGAAGTTAAAAAGAAAAAGGAATTGGGATGTGCTATATATGGGTAACAGCTTCACACAAGGAATATAAACATTATGGAATATAAACAAAAAAGCAAACTTTACCACATCCAGTCTCAACTGCAGTTTCAGCACACCCCGTGGGCAGGGTTGGCATACATGCCAGGGATTGAATCCCAGTCACTGCACTGCCACGGCAGGTGCTTTAGTTTGCTGAGTTATCTGGCCAGCCCTTTATCTGTGATTTTTAAAAATTAAAACTTCCATAAAAATAAGTAGTAAATATATACTAATAGTATTTTTACTCACTTTTGAGTTGCAGGAGACAAACTAACATTATCATTTTACTCATTATAATGTGGGCCTACTGCACAAGTGAAGAACACAGCCTTGTCACCTGCAATTCCCAATGCAAGTTGGAGAACATCTCAAATGGTCTATGTCCTGCTTAATGAGACTTGTCCAGTGATCATGTGCTTGGCTATTGGCAACATAGCAAACAGCTCTAAAAACCTCCAAGCATTGACTCTTAGTTTCTGTACTTAACTCCTTTTGGGCTAAACACAAGCAGTCTGCAGATACCACTGGTACAAGGAGCATGCTTGGTGTAGCATTGCTCTGGGGAATACTTGCCTTAGAGAGATGGCAGGAAAAGAGATAAGAAGGACTTCATCAAATCAGAGAAGGAAAGAGATCACAGATTTGTGGAAGACCAAGAAGTTTTAAGGAAGAAGAGGTTAACTATACTGATAGAGGCAAGTAAGAGGACCAAAAATAAGCCACTGAGTTGACCATAGGACACTAGTGACTTTTGAAAGAGCATGTTCTGTAGTGTTCTAGTGGTGGTATTGAAGAAATCCAGGTTCTGGTGAGCTCAGGAACTGGGAAGGTAGTGCAAACCAATGTCGACAACCCTTTCAAGAAGTAAGGATATAAAGAAATAAAGTAGTGTGGAAATTTGGAGGTGTAAATCCGTGGACAGAATATTTGTTAGACTAGGTGAGACTTAAAAAATTGTCTAGCAGGGACTCTGGCAGGCTGAGGCAGAACGATTACAAATTCAACCCCAGTCTGGGGCTTCTGTTTCAAATAAAAGAAACAGAAGGGGACCTGGGTTCAATCCCTAGTACTGAAAAAAAAATTATAATGTCACTGAAGCAATTTGATATGAAGAGAGTTTCCTTTCTTTGGTATTGCCTCAGAAAGCTACAGTGGGGATTTCAGCTTACTCCTGGTCTAGTCAGAAGAAAATGCACTCTTTTAAATGCACTAGGGAATATGGTTAAATTAAGCCATGTTAAAGACATGTGTCATGTTTAAGCTTTTCTGCTGGATGGTTAAGGGCACATTAAAGCAAGACCTGTATAACAGAATATGTAACTTTTGTATCAGGGTCAGTTGAATCCCCTCAGGATTAACTTTGAAACCATGTACAGGGCTTTGTACAACTGTTGTCAGTTTCGGCCATCGGGAGGAGTCATGGCCCTTGCTTGCCCAGTTTGTTCTCTGTGAAAGCCCGAGAGAGTGTTTTTATAGTGAGTAAAATCCACGTCCCATTGTTTGAAGCCACTAAATTTGGGAGAAATTGGTTGAGCACCAAGGCTCAGAAAAAGGGAAATAATATTAGTCATTGTTATGGTTGATATTTATTGTTGCGCAGAGCCTCATGTATTCATCAGTGGGCTTTTCAGGTGACTAGATTATTGGGCACTGTAGCTGACTTGTTAGCAGGGAGTGCCTGGTAGGAAGATGCTGGGTGTGACCTGGAAGCGTATGTTCCACTCTTTTTGATCTTTCTGCTCCCAATTGCCACACCATGAGCAAACCTCTGCTGCTGTGCTCATCTGCTGTCCTGCCTTGGAGCTTGTGGATCATGAACCGAAACCTCTACAAATGGAAAGCCAAAATGAACTTCTCCTTCAAGTTGTGGGTTTCTGGTACTGTGTCTCAGTGACAAATAAATGTAACTAAGACAACTTTTAGTACCAGAGAAAGAAGATCATTACTCTGATGCTACCTGACTGTGGTTCAGAAAGCCTTGGAAATGGCTTATGTGAGGAATTAGAAAGGTTTGGTGATGTTGAATAGAAAAACACTGGTATGTTGTAAGGGGATCTTGACTGGAGAGTCTGGTCAGGTCTCAGAATACCAGAATGCTGATTTTTAAAAGCAGATGGCAAAGATCAGACTTAGGAGATTTAAGACGAGGACAAGGAAAATCCATTGGCAGTTTGACTCCAGGAAATATGTGTTATGATCTGGCAGAAAAATGTGTCTACAGATTGTTTATGTCTCGAGATTGTAGAGTATGCTGAGATTTAGGGAGTGGACTAATTAATCTGGCAGAGGAAATGTCAAGGCAGCCTAATGTTTAGGGTGTAGCATGTGTGTTATGTATTACGCTTATTATTTATGTATTTGTTTTTTTGAGACAGGGTCTCACTATGCAGTTCAGGCTGGCCTTAAGCTTGCTTTTGTATCCCAGGCTGGTCTCAAACTCACACCAATCCTCCTGCCTCAGCCTCCCAAGTGCTGAGATTACAGATGTGTGCCACCATGCCTAGCCTATGTATTGCTTTTAGACAGATTTATACAGAAAGTTATGAGTAAATAGCCCACTCGAAAGGTTTCCCATTTCTCCACGAATGAACAGTCAGCAAACTGAAGCAGAGGAAACCTGGGTTGAGGGCACATGAGGAATCAGTAAGATCCCTCCTTTCTCAGGGTGAAAGTTACAAAAATGAAGGGCATTGCTTAGAGAACAGAGCCCCAGGACATGCTACTCCAGGATGGGAATTGCCGCCGAGGCAGTCTATTCCTTGGGATTTAATTCAAAATTTTTAGCCATCCAGGCACTCAGAAACTTCTGCAGTCATACTTGCAAAGGTGGCAGATCCTGCTGTCATCCACTTGGTGCTGGTTGTGGGCTAGGGCAGAATTATGGTCTTAGGGAAGCTTCCATTCAGATTTCTCATCAAGAAGGTCTGGGAGGCCAGGTCCTGTAGTGAAGCCAAAGTATAGTGGAGAACCCAGGAAGTTGGAGAAGTCAGAAATATGGAATGTCTGAAGAGAGACCCATAAGGGCTATAACCCTGGGCCATGCCATAGGGTCAGGGCCACACAAGTTGTTTTAGATCAAATCTCACTACAACTTGCCCCAGGTGCTGGACATAGAAGTACAAGACTTATGTTTGTCCTGCAAGCTTTGGGTCTTGCTTTGACCCAATTTCTTCTTACCTCCTTGATTCTCCTTTTTGGAAAGGGAATGTTTACCTTGTGCCTTTGTATGTCATCACTACTTAATCTCTTTTGATTTTCACAGGGGCTCAAAATTAAGAGTTGGCTTTGAGTCTCAGAGGAGACTTTGGACTTGGGTTTGATACTGTTAATAATTGGGTGACTCTTATACATGGATAAAATGCATTTTGTATAAAGAGATACACATGACTCTTTTAGGGTCCAGGACTGGAATATTATAGTTTAAATTTAAGATAACCCCCAAGAGCCTCATATGCTCATTGGTGGGCTTTTCAAAGGTGACTTGGTTATGAGGGCATTAAAATTAACTTACTGCCAGAAGGTTGGATGTGGTAGGAAGAGATAGGTCACCAGGGTTGTGACCTGGAAGGGTGTATCTCCTCCCCTCATTCTGTTGCTCACCATGCCTTGAACAGTTCTTCCTGAAAGTGC
Organism: Myocastor coypus; assembly: GCA_004027025.1. Classification (NCBI taxonomy): domain Eukaryota; kingdom Metazoa; phylum Chordata; class Mammalia; order Rodentia; family Myocastoridae; genus Myocastor; species Myocastor coypus. The sequence continues at coordinate 13,309 of PVJA010029334.1, read as the reverse complement.
CTGTCTGCCACATTGTCCTTTCTTGGAGTTGCCAGATTATGGCTTGAAATTCTATATAGAAAGGCAATTGAAATAAACCTCCCTTCCCCTTAAACTGTGTCCTTGTCCATATATCTTCCTGAAAGAATTAAAGACATCATATGACAGTGATGTATGTACACCCATGTTTACAGCAGCACAACTCATGTCTTGTAAGCAGCTTATATGTCCATCAACAGATGAATGGATAAAGTGGTATGTACATATCATAAAGATAAATGAGCCATTTGTAGAAAAATAGATGTACCTCAAGACAATAAAGTCAAATAAATAAGATATACAGCTTAAATATTGTGTTTTTTTCTTTTTATTTATCTGCTTTTAAAGAGATTTTTTTGGAAAGAAGGAAAAGAGAAAGACACACACACACACACAGAGAGAGAGAGAGAGAGAGAGAGAGAGAGAGAGAGAGAGACCCAGAGACCCAGAATGTGGGTTGCCCCTGTATGGTTCTTTTTTTTCTTTCTGAGAAACTCAGTACATAAATAAAGGGCAAAAAAGAATGGAAATGTTATTGCAATCCAGCATGGGTAATGTACAGTATATAAAAGTGTACCTTGACTTACTATAATTGTTTTGTGTTTCATGTTTCTTAGCTTGTTAGTCTAGCTGTTAATCTGTAGGTATGATAACTTGTAAGGACTTATATAAATGAGTCTGATTTTGGTAAAAAGAATGGAAGGGAATGGAAAAACAAGAATTTATATGTTATGTACTAATTTCTCATAATGATTCTAATCATTATATACTGCAAACATCTACTAATAAATACAAAAGAATTTCAAAGTTGAAAGTGTCAAGTGTTGTGTCTTACTGACCAGAAAAACGACTGACAGTCACAGCACCTCGTGGTCAAAACAGCTAAAAACAGCAGCTGAGGTGAGCTTAGGGATGGCCAAATCAGAAACTCTGATACATTACTAAGGACACAGATTCTTTCCATATTTGTACTGTGCTCATCATAGCATTTCTGCCTTATCCATACATTGGTCTGCCTCAGGTTGCAACAGCTGCACCAATTGGGCAATGCCATATTCTCATAATAGCTATGGGGTAAAACTCAGCCATCTGTGCAGCTCACTCGGCCAACTGTCCTCCATCTTCCAAAGATAAAAACTGTATCTTGAGCTCTTGTGAAAATCCAGGCCAAGATGAATGAAACTACCACTTTAATAAAGTCAGTACTTTGCGGCTAGTCAGTTCTTTGGACCTAGACTAGGACCCTACCTCCTCCAAACATTTGGAACCCCAGACAGAGGGTTTCTCAAATTAGGTGGGACTGGCTGTTGAGTAGACAAGTGCTCACCAACCCGTCACAATCGTGACACATGACATGTGGGAGAGAAAACAATCTGTTGGACAATTTTCTTGAATGTTCCTGTTGCTTCATTACTTGCTCACCTATTCTAGATATAAACGTTTACATCAGGGCACACCTATGTTTTATTTATAGCACCTGATTTGGAGAGTTCTGGACAGTTAACAGCATCTGTGAAAAGCAGAAAAATCACGTACTTTAAATGAGACATCTATTACTATTCATAACAAGAAACGGAACAGCTATATAGCTTCTAAGCTCATGTTTGATGTCACCTGTTTAAGTAAGTTCTTTTATGATGTCTTTATGCATTTGCAATATAACTGTAATCAGTAAGGAGTCAAATATATGTGGGTTCCTGAGTTCTGCCAACCATCTGCTTTGTGATATAGGGCCAATTAACTTCCCTGAGTCTCTTTTCCAATGTTATACATTGCTAATACTACCCATTTTTATGGGGTGTTTCTGAGGATTAAACAAAATTATGTAAAGCGGTTAACGCTGGCCTGGAACATTACCGCCTGTCAATGATCTGCTAAAACGCCATCATTCCTGTGATCTTTCTTGGATGTTTAGATGGTGTTTTCCTGTTTTTACACCACTAAGACCTTTTTACTACACTATAAGCTGTTCATTGCCCTCGCTTCCTTTTCCTCACCCGGGACCTCCGCAAGGCCAGTAATTGTCCTGTGCTCCGTAACTCCCGGCGATTGGCGAGCTTGGCCCCGCTCAGCGTTCCACGTTTGTTTTTGTTTTGGCTGACTGCTTATCGGATTGGGCTGTAGGAGCAGGGAGAGGGGCGCGGCCCGAGGGAGAGGGGCGTGCCCACCCAGAATGAGCTCCCTGATAAGCCTTCGGGGCCCAGCAGCGTCCAGGGGCTGAGCGGGGGGCCCGGAGGTCCCCCACTGGGCTCTGGAGAAAGCCGCCCTACAGGCGCGCCGGCCTCGACGGGCGACCCCGGGGGGAAGCGCGCGCAGCCGCCGCGCTCGCTGTGGGGCGGCCCGGCCTTCCCGCCCAGCCCGCGCGCCCTCGCGCCCCGGCCCGCGCCCCACCGACTTCGCCGGGTCCCCGCTAGATGCCGGCGAGCTCGGGAGCCTCGCGGACGTGACGCCGCGGGCGGAAGTGACGTTTTCCCGCGGTTGGCCGCGGCGCTCGGTTGCCGGGCGGGGAGGGCGCGTCCGGCTTTTCTCAGGGGACGTTCAAATTATTTTTGTAACGGGAGTGCGGGAGGACGGGGCGGGCCCGACGTGCGCGCGCGCCGCTCTGCCCGCGCTCTTCCGCAGCTCGCCGCGCCGCCCGCGAGCGCGTCATGCCGCCCAAAACCCTCCGCAGAACGGCCGCCGCCGCGGTGGAGCCCCCGCCACCGCTGCCGCCGCCGCCCCCTCCCGAGGAGGACCCGGAGCAGGACAGTGGCCCCGAGGACTTGCCCCTGGCCAGGTGAGCGAGCGGAGGTGCGGAGGTCACCGCGGCCGCGGGCGGGAAGGCTGCCCTGGGCGAGGGCGCGCAGGCTGCGTGGAGGTGCATCTTCCCGGGCCGGTGCCGGGCGGGCGCGGAGGCTGCGCCTCGGTCCCCCTGGGCGGCGCAGCGTGGGCAGCGCGGTGTCGGGGCTCGGCGTGCACGAGCGGCCGCGGGCGCTCTCCGAGGGGTCTCGGCTCCGTCTTGACAGGTGCCGGGCGGGTGGGGCTCGGGTCCTGAGCGAAGTGACAGGTGCAGTGTTTCCGCCGGCGAGACAGGCTCGGAGGCGGCCGGGCGCTGCGAGGCGCCTGCGAACGCGCGCGCGCGCACACACACACACGCGAATACAAAAATGAATTGTGGTTTTTTTCCTGTGGAGATTTGGAGTACTGCCGGGGTCCTTTGACTTTGTTCAGTATCCTGCGAGGCAACAGTTGGGCGTCTTTTCCTTCAGCGAGCACTGCACGCACACTGCCGAGCCCTAGGAGAGGCCTGGAGTGTGAAACACAGGGCCGTGGTTGTCAGTTGCCCACGGGATACTGACTTAGTGGCTTTGTGAGGTTTTCTTAGAACAATGCTCTAAGGCCTTGGAGGCTTAAGGCCATCTGTGCTGATTGATAGAATGTATAACTTTTTAGGGGAACTGGTATATCGGCAAAAGTTTCATAAGACATTTGAGGCACAAGTGCTTAGAAGTTTCTAAACTTCCCTTTTTCTCTGCATTGCGTAGGAACCTTTTTGCGTCTTAGTCGACCTCAACGTGCCTCATTATTTTTTACATTTTTGCTTTTGATTTGGAGCCAGCAAGAATCCTGGTGTCTCTTTTTGATTTTGTTTTTGGTTGGTACAAAGTTAGTGGTGCTCTGCTCACAGGAACGTTTCCTACCAGCTTATTAAATAAAATTCAAATTTGAACAAGTCCTTGTGGATGCAGTGGAACACGACAGGGAGATGTTTATTGCATGTGAAGATTTTATTTTTCTCAAGTGGGGCACTTTGTGATTAAGCAACTAAAATTGAAGGAGTATAATTGTCATTATTGTCAACAGTCCTTTTGTTTTGAGATGACAGACAGATCATTGAAGAGAAATGAGACTTGTTTCTGTTCCCCACCACTTTCCCCCTTTCCAGTCCATCACGAAGCCTTTATTTTTGTTGATAAGGTGCTTTTCGTTCCACTCCCCAGATAGAATTCAGGGCAATTTGTGAAAAATTGGAATAAAATTTTGGATGGACTTTGCAAGGGCTATTTAAATCCAGGTATTTAAGTGGATTCAGTGATCAGCTAAAATTATATTAGTGACAGAAAAAAAAAAAAACTAGGTCTGAGGGATGTTTTAGGAAAAAATATCACTAACTTTTTCTTAAACTCTGAAGTATTCAGTGCTTTAAAATTTCCCTTTGGAAAGAACAATAATAGATATTCTAACATATTCATACAGCTTTGGGAGCATTTTTGGTTATTGTAGAGTAAGCAGAAATATTTAAAGTTGTTGCCATCACCTGGAAAAGAATGCCTTTTTTTTGGGAAACACATTATTTTATATATCTTTACATGACATAATTATCAGAAATTCTCTTTTAAGGCAAATGCATATAAGAGCTAGTCTATTTTCATTTTTATATACCCATGAAAATTTTCATTAGCACAGATCTCTGCACCATTTGGTGAATATTATGCAAACATAAGAGTGCACTTACCCAAACCTAGATGGTATAGGTCAATTAATTCTTATAACTTCTTTCCACAAGCAAAATGTGTGAAGCTCCTGCTAGCATAACACAACATAATATTTTACAGTGAACTTTCTTTTAAAGAGTGAAAGCTTTAATGATGAAATGTATAGTATGATAAATATAGAACCCAGTAACAGCCACTTATTTATTATGTGCTATAGATAATGGAATGTATGATACTGGCAGCACAGTAGGTTTATGTTGGCATCACTAAAAACATGAGTAAAGGCATTGTGCTAGGACCTTATGGTATTTTGTGCTGACACCTACCTAAGGTGTCATTAGGTGGTGGAATTTTCCCTGCTCAGTTATAATCTGTTACATTATAATCTGGAACAACTGTTATGACTCTGTCATTGATTGAAATGTTATGTGGCAATGATTATTGTTAACAAGGGTAAAACCACTGCCTGACAATTGTGAAACTGAGAATCTTGCTCAGGGATAGATTCAGAGCCCTGTCCAACTGCAGGTACTGTGACAGAGTCCATTTCCACTCTGAAACTTGAGAAGTTATTTCTGTTTCATTGTCTCTGCCCTAAGCCATATGGTTGGAAGGTGAACTGCAGGAATAGGATGCTGCGTCTTCAGTATTGAAATTACGAAGAACTAATAGGTGTTGAGGAAGGCAGTCTAGAATGACAGGGAAGGGCTTGGATTGCGGTGTTAGTCTATTTCGTTGATATTATGGTTTATATTTACTTGGCTGTGGTCTCAAGTCAGTGCTTTAGCTGGTTTGGTCAACATCTATAAAACAGAGTACTGGCTTAATATAGCTGGTGTGGGTCATCAGTGAAATGCTGCATGTGAGACACTTTATTTATATAGAATCATAGTAAATACACAAAAGTGAAGTTATGCTCTTGTATTATTAGTACTACTATTATTAGATGTCACGAAGATAGTAAATGAATGAAAAATAGTTATCAAGCAGGAATTTATTGAATGCTGATCTTGGTTATAAAAAGGTCAAGGGGAACGCATGCCTGTAATTGCAGCAGTGGGGAGGTTGAGGCAGGAGAATTGTTGCAAGTTCAAGACCATCCAGAGTTACAAAGTGAGCTCAAGGCTTGCCTGAACTGCATATTGTGACCCTATCTCAAACAGACCAGAAAAAAAAGGGGGGGGGGAGGCTTAAATAAGTGATGTAACAATTAATATCAAGCTAATTATTAGAAATAGTAATAGGGAGATTATATAAAGTATTGATATAGACTGAAGTTTAGCAAAATAAATGATACTGATTGCATGTGTAATATTAGTATGGACTTTTCTCTCTTGTTATTATTCCATTTCCCAAAGAGTATTTATTATTGTTTGTTTATTGTGCTTTGATACTGGGAATCAAACTCAGAACTTTGTGCTTGCCAGGCAGACACTTGTACCATGAGTTATATCCCAGGCTATTGTATTTTTCTTTCACAGAGCTGTTTCTAGATATGTATATGCCCCAAATTATATATGTATTTCAAATCACATATATAATTATATATATATGTATATATACGTATATAAAATTTGGTACAGGGTCTCACTACACAGCTCAGACTCATGATGACCCTCCTTTTTTCAGCCTCCCTGGTGCTCAGATTACAGGCATGTGCTACCACGCCCAGTCTCAGTGGTTGGCTCAGTTTGCACAAGGGCAGGGGCATTGTGGCATGTGGTGTCAGAGATCAAACCCCTGTCCCTGCACTTGCCTAAGCAGAAACTTAGTCTGCTGAGCTGTCTCGTTGGACCTGGATTATAATTGATTCACCATGCCAACAAATATTTTTCACACTGTGATATTCTTATTTTAGGAAGTCTGTGAGAAAGATAAATATGTTTAAATTATGGGCGTAAGTTTTTAAAAGATGAATTCTAAAAATAATCTTTTTTTTCAGAATATTCAGAGTGTTGAGAAAATGCTTAATCAGTTTGATGTGTGTATGCCTATCATATGATTATTTTCATTTCTCAGGCTTGAATTTGAAGAAACTGAAGAACCTGATTTTACTGCATTATGTCAGAAATTAAAGATAGCAGACTGTGTCAGAGAAAGAGCTTGGTTAACATGGGAGAAAGTTTCATCTGTGGATGGAGTATTGGTAAGGATTTTCTTAAGTATTTTGAAATTTATTTTTCTCATTTTAAAAATAGTTCAAATCACTGTAGAAAATTTGAAAAATAGACATGTAAAGAAAAGAAAAACCAGTAATAACTCCATTAACCAGAGGTAGCTTACCATGATAACTTTTTAAATAAGTTAAAGAAGAAATCTCCATACATAAACTTTGCTCAAGTATTTAAAAGCCAATCTTAGATACCATATTTGATTTGTAAATACTTCCCTATGATATAAGGACTTCTAAGAAATGCAATCATATCTTAAAAGTAATTTTTATTAGTGCTCAAATTTCTTGATTGTTTCAGAGTTAGTTTTGTTTCAATTTATGATAATAAGGGCTTTTCAAATAGCTCAGTGCATTCAAGTGCAGTGCCATGCTGAGACTGCAAGTGAGACCCTGTAGACTCTTACTAAAATACACACACACACACACATACACACACAGAATAAAAGAATTTATGCTAATATCTTGCTGTATTTCTTTCAGTTTTTCTTTGCCTATATATGTACATGTATAATAATAAAAACAGGAAATATTTACTATTGTTTTCATGTTAACTTATGGAATATTATAAGTACTTTTTGAGTAGGTTATTAATAATTGAAGATATAAAATCTTCATTTACATGTAAAATTTTAATTTATACATGAAGATACTGGATACAGAGAGGTTAGAGTATCTAGACCAAAATTCTTAGGAAATATTATCTCGAAATTCAAATTTGGGATTATACATATACTTATATATTTTTACCTGTAGTTTTTGTTTAATGTGATGAACATTTTTTTTATCTTTTCTGAAGTAGCTTTGGCAATATAGTTTATAGTGGCAGTATAATATTCTGTCTGTTGGATACATCCTGATTTATATTGGTAAGAATTTTCCCCAGCTTTTTGATGCTGTTAAACAATGTGAGATATGTGCTTATATATGAAAAATAGTGCCTGGCACAAAATGAGTCTTTTATGATTTGTTAAAAAAGTTAATTAATAGTATCTGATATTTTTTATTAGAATAAATCTTACAAGTTGGATTACTGAGTCAAAGGCTATGAATATTTTTATGATTTGACAATTATTGTAAAGTATTACACTCCATAGGCACTTTCTTATTATCACAGTATTAAAACCTTTAAAAAAAATTTTTAAAGCCTCTAGTGATAAAGAGAACACGAGTTTCATAAATCCAAGAATTTGAACATAGTTTCCACTCCTTATCTAAATCGAGAAGAACACTGGAGTATCTTAGATATAGGACTTGGATATAGTTATCCTAAAAGCATCTAATGTGTATTTTACTGACTTGGGTACTTTACATATAAAGTTATTTTTTGTGCATATGTAGGTGAAGGGAGTGATAGCTCCTCCATCTGTCCTCCTGCCTCAAATATTAACTTTTAATTTTCAGAAAGTTAGATATGGTAGCTGCTTTTATGGAATATTCATACATACATGTTATAGTTTATAACTTTGTTTTCAGTTTGTAAATGTGTTATGCTTCAAGTCTGTTTTCAAATACAGCATGGTAATTAGATTTCTAACCTAATTCACATAACTTTTTTTGGTATTGAACTGTAATAGTTTTAATAGTAAAGGCTCTTTCAGTTTTCAGACTTGAACATGTAAGTATATACATGCATCTACTTTCTTACTCAAACTTTGTGTCTTCCCAACTTTGTTCCTACTGTCCCTGAAAACTGGTGTAATCTAAATTTCATTTACTAAATAACCTCATAATGGAGACAAGGATGTGTGAAATCACTCTTGGTTGTATGCTAGAGGAAGACAATAAAAGAACTTAATGTTACCTTCATTGAGATTGGGGGTATATTTTTAGAGGGTATGATAGAAGATATTGTTTTCTCTTGTAATAATTCAATAAATTTTCCCTTGACATGTTATTTTAAGTGATTGTCTAGTTTCTAAGGGTTGGCTTGAGAATTTAGCTCCTGTTTTTCCAGTAATTTCTCAGGGACGGTGTGAACATAGCCACAGAACATACAATGTTCTGAACAAGAGCAAACATATGTAGTGACAATAAATCTACGTCTAATGCATCTCTTCTTCTAGTGGTAGCTGTCTATCTCATCTGAAGAAAAGAAAGGTAGTAATTTTGGGGGAATTCTTTTTGGCAAATCAAAGACTAGAGAATGGGTTAAGATTTGGAATTAATTGGACAAGGTGGAGTACACCTGTAATTCCAGCTACTCAGGAGAATGAAACGGGAGGATGGCAAGTGTGAGGTCAGCTTGGGCAACTCAGTGAAACTCTATCTCAGAATAAAAATAAAAGGGGCTTGGAATATAGGTCAGTGGTAGAGTACATGTCTAGCATGTGTAAGTCCTTCGGTTCAATTTCTTTATTAGTGATTATTAAAAAAAACTCAACTAAAAAACCCCATAATTTTAAACAAATTACTTAGAATCTCAAAGCATTAGTTATTTTTTTTTAATCTGTAAAATAGGCTAACAAAAGTTTCAGAAACTTGGGGTAGATTAAATACATTAATGCACAGTAAGCATTTATTAGTATCAATGAGTGCCTTTTGTGAATGGCTGTGTATTTAAGCACAATAATCATTTAGGGACTATTCTTGTTAATTTTATTATTAGAGGGCTGGGAAGATAGTTCAGTAGAATAAGTGCCTGCCTGGCAAGCACAGAGTCCTGAGTTCAATCCCTGGCACTGCAGAAAAAAAAAAAAAAAAAAAATTATTGGAATAGTGTTTAGAAGAAGTTGAGAATCAATTAACTAATTGCTTGTTTTTGACACTGGAGATTAAACTCAGGTCCTTGCAAGTACTCTACCACTGAGCTACAGTCTTGGCCTCTAAGCAGTTGCATTTTTAAATTGGTAGATACTGATTTTTTAAAAATCCTTATTAATTCCTTAGGCGTTAGCAAAGTTGTTTGTATATTCATGAACAGTTTCGAGGAATCTTCCATAAAAAAGCTTTATGGTACTTTAGTTAGAAAATTGTTTCCCTTTTTAAAATGGGCATTTATAAGATAGCTATAATTATTATCAGAATTAGATTTTTTAAATTTATGCTATACTCATAGCATATAATAAGGGAACTTTGCACTAAAAATTGACTAGGAATTGTGTTCTTGTTGTAGCTCAAATGGGAGTGTAGTAAGATGGAAAAGGGTTTGGACATCAAGCAAGAAAAGTTTAGCTTTATGTTGGAAATATTTTCCTTTCCATAGTTTCTATTACCTGTAGTCAACTGTAGCCCAAAAATATTAAATGGAAAATTCTAGAAATGAACAATTCCTTTATGTTCTGTTCTGAGTGAATCATTCCATTGTCTAGGGTATCTGTGCTATATATGCTCAGTGCCTTTCCGTGACGTATGTCCATCTTGGAGATCAAATTAATTGTTGTAGTATGTGTTGAAACATTGTACCTTTATTTTACTTAATAATGGCTCCAAAGCCTAAGAATAGTGATGTGATGATCTGGATGTGACAAAGAAAAGCTGTATTAGGTAAAAATTTGTTGTAGATATATATCTATAGGCATACCTTGGAGATACGACAAGTTTGGTTCCAAGCTATTGAAATGAAATAAATACTACAATGAAATGAGTTCCACTTTTTTTCCCCAGTGCAAATAAAACCTAAATTTATTCTTTATTGTAGTTATTTGCTGCGCAATAGCATTACATCTAAAAAAAGTATATATAGTACCTTAATTAAAATATTTTGTTGCTAAATTATGTTAATGTTCGTCAGGGCTTAAAGCAGGTTGTAATATTTTATGGCTTCAGTGTTGATAACTACGGACTGATAAAGGTGGTGAATGCTAAAGGCTGGGGTGGAAGTGGCAGTTGCTTGAAATAAGATAGTGAAATTTGATGCATTGATTGACTCTTCCTTTCATGAAAAGTTTCTCTGTAGCATGCAGTAATATTTGCTCATAGTATAGCTTCTGTCAAAGCTTGAGTCAATTCTCTCAAATCCTGCTGCTACTTTACCAACTAACTTTATGTGACATTGTAAATCCTTTGTCATTTCAACAGTGTGCACAGCCTTTTCATCAGAGGTAGAATACATTTCAGGAAACCACTTTCTCTACTCATCCATAAGAAGCAGTTCCTTCTTCACTAGCATTTTATGCTAAGATTGCAGTAATTCATTCACCTCTTCAGGTTCTATTTCTAGTATGTTCTCTCTGTCTCCATCCCTGTATGTCTCTGTCTCTTTTTCTTCCTTTTTCTCTCTCTGAAATGGTCTTGTTGTGTAGTTTAGGCTGGCCTCAAACTCACAGTAATCCTCCATCCTCAGCCTTCTGCGTGCTGGAATTATAGGCATGTGTCTCCACAACTGGCTTCTCTTGTTATTTCTGCCACCTACACTTATAGTTAATTCCTCAATTGAATTTTTAAATCCCCCCAAATTATCCACTGAGGGATGAAATAAATTTCTTCCAACTCCTATTAATGTTGCTGTTTTTACCTCTTCCTATAACTCATGAATGTTCTTAATGACAAGTGGTGAATTTCTAGAAAATTGTCAGTTTTCTTTGCTTAGATTCCTATCACAGGAATCAGTCACTGTGTTTGGAAGCTAACCTTAAAAAGTGTGTGAGATATGTGTATGTGTGAGGTGCATGCATGTATGTATATATGTGTGCACATGTGCCTTGATGATATGTGGATTAAACCTAGGGCCTGTTAATTTTGATCCCAGCTCTTTTATTTTACTTTTACATTTTATATAGGGGCTTGCTGAGTAGCTGAATCACCCATGTTTGGCTTGAACTTGTGATCCTCCTATGCCAGCCTCTCAGTTTTAGATTACACATTTGTGTCACCATCCCTGGCTTAAAGTAGATTTCTTAAATAATATATTTGAAAGTCAGAATTATTCCCTTTTTGGGGCCCGACAGGATGGCTTAGTGGTCTAAAGCGCCTGCTTGGGAAAGCTTGGGCAGCTTCAGGGATTGTAGTTTGGCACCACATGCTGCACCAGCCCTGCCCTCGGGGCGGGCTGAGCTGGCCATAAAAATGAGTGAATAAACAAACAAAGGTTCTGAAACAAGAAAAAGAAAATAAATTTTAAAAAATCTAAAAAAGAAAAAAGAATTATTCCTTTTTTGATGGTCTGCTTAATGGACTTTGTACTAATAGACACGAAAACATTATTAATCTTATACATCTCCCAGAGCTTTTGAGTGTCTAGGTCAATGATTGATGAGTAATAATAATTTAAAGAGGGGCCCGGCGGGATGGCTCAGTGGTCTGGTGTGCCTGCTTGGGAAAGCTGGGGCGGCTTCAGGAACCTCGGTTTGATCCCCGGCAACCCATGCTGCGCCAGCCCTGCCCTCAGGGCAGGCTGGGCCGGCCATGGAAATGAGTGAATAAACAAAGGTTCTGAAACAAGAAAAAAATAAATAAAAATTTTAAAAATAATAATAATTTAAAGAGAATCTTTTCCAAGCAGTAGAGAGCTTCAGATATCCAGTAAGCTATGGTGTAAACAAGTGTGCTGTCATCCAGCCTTCTCTTCATTTATACATCACAGGCAGAATATAAGCTATAGCATTCCTCCTCTGGCTTCCCCAAAGGCTTGTATACATTTCATTAGGCAGAATATATTTAGTACATCTCTGAGGCTCACCAAAGTCTTAATACTTACAGACTGCCAAAAAATACAAATCTGAAGTCTTCTCTGGACTCAAGGCATCTTAATCTATAGCTGTGAGCTTCTATAAAAATAAAGGTAAATCATTCTAACATGTAATGGCACCAGATAAATATTTCCATTCTTAGAGGGAAGAATAGAAGGATAGAAAGGAATAAAACCAAAATAGGACTTAAATCTGCAGGCCAAATATTGAATTCCTAGCTCTATGTTCAGCATCTAGACAAGGGTGTATGAGATGGGAGCTCCAAAGTACCTGTGCAGCTTTGCCATAATGTCCTTGCTGGTATGGTCTATATGACCTCTCTTGGGCTGGGTTTGGTTACTACCTGTGATTTTTCTTACCACATATTTCATGTTCCTGGCATTTCCAACTTTCTGGTATCTCCATTTCATCTTTAGCTTCACTTTTATGGATTTGTGCATTATCTTCTTTGGACTCCTGGCAGGAACTGTGGTCCTTCTGTCATACAACCACATTGGCTGACCTTTGAGGTCTTCTTCCAAAATCTAGGTGGAAGCCTCCACTAACCGTCCATAGCTTCTGTATTCGTCATGCCTTCAGAGCCGGCAATACTTGAATAATGTCAAGGTCTGTAGCCAGTTTGGGCAAAGTCAAACTGTTACGGACTGTGGCTGCAGTGGCCAAGTATATACTTTGATGTATATTTCCCTAGGACACCCTGACTAACCAAGGCATCTTGGGGTTCTTTTGTCAAAGCAAAGTCTTTCAAAAAACTTTATATTTTTACACCATTGAGTTTACTATGAGTGGGATTTGGCCAATTCCTGAGACAGCTCAAAGCATTTTTTTTTTTCTTGTCGCAGTGTAAAGTATGTGATTTTTTTTGTTTGTTTCAATTTTTTTATTGTTTAAATTTAACAATGGTTATATTACATATTTTCATCATCAGATCAGTTTAGATTAATACATATAGGTATATAAGATTGATCAAACAATTAAACATTAACCTTTCTAAATCCACATTACTTTTTTTTTTT
>PVJA010029333.1:0-26766 GCA_004027025.1 Myocastor coypus | reverse complement strand
TTTTTTTTTTTTTTTTTTTTTTTTTTTTTTTTTTTTTTTTTTTTTTTTTTTTTTTTTTATTAGATCAGGCATGTTTTATCTCTACCCAGTTAGGAGAGTAACTATACCGAGGCTCGCTGCAAAATTCTGAATGAGTCTAAGAGCTCTATGTCACCAAGGATTTTTGGTACTATGAAAGAGCCCAGTGTACCCTGGAACTCAGAGCCTAGGAGCTCTGCAGCAGCTAAGATGAAAAAGTACAGTAACTACTTAAATTCTCAAAAGGGTATGATAATAAGGGACAGGTTGCTATAAATCTCACCGAGCTGCTCTGCCCATGCTTAGCCCATCACCCTTCCACGCTCGGCTCTGGAAGCCTCTTGCATGCCTGTCGTAGTATCGCTGTGGCAACCTCAGTGCCCTGAGTCTTTTTTTTTTTATATATACTTTTATTTTATTTTGAAGAGTAAGAATAGGGGCTGGGGAGATAACTCCGAGGCACAAGTGCCTGCTGGGCAAGTGCAAGGTCGTGAGTTCGAACCCTGGTCCCACAAAAAAAAAAAGAGTAAGAATAAAAGCAAGAACAAAAATCCAAAGCAAAGACAGAAACAGGGTAACATACTACAATACATATGTTACAGATTCACAAAACAAGAATAGCTGATGAACAATGGTTGATATATTGTCTATTTTTATTGTTAAATCTGTTGCTCAGATTAACAGATACAGTTATATAAGGTTGGGCATATGATTGAATGTTACCACTTGCTTTCGGGAAAGCTTAAATTTTTGTTCTTGTCTCTCTCTTTTTCTTCTTCTTTTATTACCTTTTTAAAAAAATTTTTTTTTATTTTAGACACCGAGACTGGGGGTCAACCCCGGAGTGCCATGCTGGCACCACCCTGGGACATGCTGAGACAGCAGTTGAGACTGGGTTTGGTGATGCATGCCTGTAATCCCAGCATTTGGGAGACTGAAAACAGAATCACTTCCTCCAAGTCCAATCTAATTAGTGAGACCCTGTATTACCTGTACTAAATGTATTTTTTAAAGCTTTATTTTAAAGAGAGTAATTGATATGACCTTAGGAATGGTACACATTTAGAAGACAAAGATAATCAGGCATGGTTTCTGTATTACACATTGTTGTCCTCAATGTAGCTGCTTGGTTCACAGATATCAGCATACAGTTAGCCAAGGTGAAAATTCTACACATTAACTGTTCTTTTCAAAAAACTGATAGAAATTCTTAGTACAATCACGTCAGCCATCCTATATATACATATATATATAGTTTCATGTTCTTAAGCCCTACCTCTTTTCTGGTCTTTTCTCCTTTCTCTCCTCTTTATTGTTTAATCCTTAAGTTCAGTTTCTTTCCATTTTACTATATCTGGTATACCTTTCAGCTTTTATTTATTCTTTTGGGTTCTTACAATGGGGACACGATATGATATTTACACACGTGGCTCTGGTTTATTTCACGTAAGAGTATAGCCTCCAGTTATATCCACTTACCTATGAAAGCTTCAAGTTTGTCTTTCTTTATAGCTGAGCAATACTCCATTGCATAAAAATACATCTTTTTCCTCCATTCCTCAAGTGTTGGGCATTGTTTTTAATTCAGAGATTGACCTCAGGCCCTTGCACTTGCCAAGCAAACGCTTATTCTGCTGAGCTATCTCCCCAGCCCCTGAGCATTTTAGTTGTTTCCAAGATTTGGCTATTGGGGCCCGGCAGGATGGCTCAGTGGTCTAAAGCGCCTTCTTGGAAAAGCTTGGGCGGCTTCAGGGACTGCGGTTCGATCTCCGGCACCGCATGCTGCGCCAGCCCTGCCCTCAGGGCGTGGGCTGAGCCAGCCATAAAAATGAGTGAATAAACAAAGGTTCTGAAATAAGAAAAAAATAAATAAACAAAATAAAAAATAAAAAAAAAAAGATTTGGCTATTACAAATGATGCTGCTATAAACATGGGTGAACATATATCGCCAACATAGTGAAAAGACAACTCAGAAATTTAAAAAAAAATCCTAAACAAGAACCACTCAGAAAAACTAGAATATATAAAGAACTAAAAATATTAGGGTCCCCAAATTAAAAGCTCCAATTCAAAAATGGTATCTGAGATGAATACACACTTCTCAGAGGAAGAAATACAAGAGGCAAATAAATAGCTGAAAAAAACGCTCCACGTCACTGGCCATTCGAGAAATGAAAATGAAAATGACACTGAGATATCATCTCACCGCAGAAAGAATGGCTATGATAAAGAAATCAACTAATACAAATCCTAGAGAGGCTGCAGCGGCAGGGGAAGAAAGGAACCCCCTGCCCACGGCTGGTGGGAATGTCGAGTAGTACCACCACTACAGAAATCAGCGTGGAGACTCCTCGGAGCAGTAGGACTGGAAATCCCATGCAATCCAGCTATTTCTCTTCTGGGTATTTTCCCAAAAGATCTGAAAACATCATGATCATTATTGTGACTCTGGATAAAATCCAGAGTTGCGGATCCTGTGGATCAGGTGGGTGAGGATGCATCGGAGTGTTTCTAGGAGCCTTTCTTCCCGCGAGTTGGCTCTCGGCAACAGCATTCTCCATACTTTTAAATCACATTTCGTAAACACACTGAGGAAAGGGGCTCTCAGGACTCCAGAAAGCAGCAAGAACGATGGAATGAGTGTGTTTGCAGCACGAGGGAGTTGTTTGAGGGATTAATGGCAATGTGTCTCTTACTGTAATCTTTTTATTTAAGCACACGCCATGTTTAGGCCAGCTCCTCTATGTTCTTAGTATCTACGTTCATAGCAGTTCTGGGGTAACCTTGACTCTAGGTCTCTCCTTCTGGACCAGTGCCCTCATCTTCTGAAACAGAAGGAACTGTATTTCAAGCTTTCACCCAATGATTCATGAAGTCAACATCTTTAAATAAAAACAAGGGTGACAGCAGAGAGAGCATCAGCCTTCTTGAATTTGGGCCAGCATTTCCAAATGCAAAATACACCACGGCTCCAGCTCCCCTGGCTTTGCAGATAAACAAGATGACCTTTCTATGTCAGAAAAGAGCAGTGAAAATTCCATATCCCCGTGGAATGTTGAATTTGGAACGAAGACTTTATTTTTTTTTTCTCAAGACAACAACCCAAAAAATGTCCTAATAACTGCACACCACAAGGGTCCTGTGGCCAATCCAGGTGTTCAAACAAGTGACCTTGCATCTTTTCCAAGCAAAATGGTACAAATCCATGCCCAGAAATGGCCCCTGCCCACCGGAGTGGAAATCCCCCTTCCCCTGTAATGTTGCACTGCTGGTTCCCAGGAGACGATGCTCCGCCCAGAGATGAGTGACGATGAAAGCAGCATTGTCCCCACTCCCTGCCTGTCACTTCCCTGAATCCCTTCCCAAGAGAGACATCTATTTCCCTCAATGTGGAAACGCACAGAATTGTCCATTTTCTTAGAACTTTCAATCCACTTTCTTTTCTTCCACTGTTCTCAAACTTTCCTAAGAAAAAACTATCATATTTCCCAGGCCCCACCGGCCAGCATGGCTTTAAGAGTCATGTTCTCACCCTCCTTAAAAAATATCTGCTTCCCTCGCCAATCGCAACATGGGGGAGGGGGCCCATGATTGCTCTCTTTACAAGACTGCTTTAAATAACAGCTCTTCTGGGTGAATTAAAAATAGAACTTGAGCTACAAACTGGTGGTTTACATGCAACCTTCCAAGACCAGGTCAAGTGTATGCGGTGAAGTTCACTCATGATCACATTGCTTTTAATCTCTCCCAAGATATTCAGTTCAACAATAAATAACTGAGAGGAAAGACACTTAACATGATTTGTTAGTTTTGTTTTAATTTGCTTTTAAAATAACCCTGATTAAAGCTCTTTATCTGAGTTGGAAACATCCGAGAGCTTTCTGCCTAACCACCCACCCAACAGAGAAGGAAAAATGGACAGACATGGAGAAAAATGGCCTTGACTTTGATTTGGTGGCCTTGAGAAGAAGACATGGATAAAAATGGATTAAAAGATTGTGTGAGTGTCTCTGATTCCACGGTGCCATCGTGATCCTTGACATCAACCCCACCCACATCTGCACCACCAGCCTCAGCCTGGCGCAGGCCCACTGGACCAAAGAAGCTGAGGCAGCGCTCCTACCGGCACTGGAGCATCACGCATTAGCAGTGGCTTTGCAGGCGTGGAAGGGGCAATGCCCACCTATAAACTCTCCAGGGTCAAGTGGATTCTAGATTACAGCGAATTCAGCCGAGGCCACACAGCACACACCGGAACGCTGCCTGAACCAGACTAGCTGTACAGTCTCTGCCAGCGTGGGCGAGGGAGGACTGGCATTGCTAATGAGTTTCCCAGCTAGGTGAAGAAATCACAAACCTGAGAAAACTATGCGCAAAATTTTAATGTGAAGAGCAACGACCAAGCGGGCGGGCCAGATAGCAGCCACACGGCCCCAAGGGAAGGAGAGCTGAGAAGGGGGTGTCGGTGGGGAACCAAGCACCTGGCCCACAGGCAGCTCCAGACAGACTTCCTTTGTTGTCCGCCAGGCTGAGGGTGGGAAGGAAGAGGCCACCTAGCAAACCTCACTGAAGATGATCTTATGAGTGACACCAGGCAAAGGGCTCTGAGATGGGACTTCCCCTCTGTCTTATAATCTCCTGTGCATTCTCAGGGCTGAAAGGTGGACCTGGCACCCAAAGCCCAGGAGACACCATGAAATCCTCACAAAACTCTCCACTTTGTAGAGAGCTTGGGAAACACACAAGGCACAGGATGAGGCCTCCAGAAATAGCATTCCTGCTGGCTCAGTGCTGCTGGAAACCGAGTCCGGAAGAAAACAACCTGCGCTTCTCAGCCACTCTCATGCCCAGGAAACTACAAGCAGAGCAGGGGTGGCACTGGGGACTCCAGTGGGTGGCAGGCAGTGGCCAAAAAGACCCATGCACAGCTAGACGCCAAAGCTTCCAAAGTGCCTTTTTGATGCCTGCCTCCTTGCTGCAGCCACAGAATTCCTCTCTGCTCAGCAGTGCAGTCACCCCTCATATGTCCAAGTCCATGGGCACTGAAGTCCCTTAGATGAGTAACGTGGCATTTGCATGTAGCTTCTACCCATCTCCCGTACGCTTGAACCACATCTCCGTTATTTATAACACCTAATACTGAGTCAGTGCTACGTAGATATACTGGATTATTTAGGGGAAAATGACCCCACCCAAACACTGTACATAAACATGACAGATGTAATTTTTCCCCAAATATCTTCAACCTGTAGTCTGTTGAATCCACAGATCCAGGACCTGTGGACACACAGGCCAACCCTACTCTAATTTTTTGTGCATACCCGACCCCCCCTTTTGATTTAGTAGCTACAAAGAAAACATTTCACACAAATAGTTCAAAGGCATGTGAAGCAATGGATCACCACAGCAAAGGACCCACTCACAAGGAGAATCTCAAGTAGGAGCAGTGTTACCCAGTGTCATCCCATGATGCTTAAGTGTCACCAGGATATATAAAATAGTCTTCTGTGGATGCCTCGTACATGTACACAACACCAGCACAAAGCATGTGTATCTTGCTGGATCTGTTCATTTGTTTGCCATAACCAAGAAACTACTAGACATGGTGCTGTCCTTGCCTGCTTATGTCACCAGAAAGCCCACAAAAAACAGAAATTTAAAAGGCAGGGAGATATTTCCATTTAGAGGAGAAAATTTGGCCTGAACAAGGTTTTAGAAAACTGCAACTTTAGCCGGGTGTGGTGGCACACACCTGTAATCCCAGCACTTGAGAGGCTGAGGCAGGAGGATCAGTGTGAGTTCAAGACCAGCCTGGGCTACAAAAGTGAGCTCAAGGTCAGCCTGAACTGCATAGCGAGACCCTGTCTCAAAAAGGCAAAAAAAGAAAGAAAGAAAGAAAAGAAAAGAAAACTGCAACATTGTAGTCTTGCTCTTCCTAGTCATGGGGCTTTTCCTTTCTATTTTCTTTATGCTAAGCTTTGTTATCTCTGCATAACATAGGTTCAGAGTGAGTAGTAATACAGAGGCTTGATTTACCTTATATTTCACCTGGTTTTTGTCTTCATTTTTGTGTTTATTTCAAGACAGTCTTGCTAAGTTGTCCCAATTGGCCTGAAACTTACAATCCTCCTGCCTCAGCCTACCTAGCATTCAAGTCTGTGTGCCCATACCCAGCCAGGCCTATATTTCAGAGAGAAAAACATTAATCTCTTTCAGTGAAATTTTGCTGCCGGTTTCCATTGATATGCATTTAGTGTAGTGTTATCGCTATCCTTAAGCTAAAAATACATGCTCCGTTCTCTAGAGACAGAGCCACGGTCATAGAACGAGAAGAAAACTAAAGATCCTGTAATACCAACCGCTCTCTCCTTAAAAGGATTAGCCATGGCGTCCCTTAAGCTGACAAGTTCCTTGTGTGCCTTTAAGTGGAATCCAATTACAGAAATCAAATTCATATAGACATGCTCACATTTCCAGGAACATGCCCACTATTTATAATGAGATGAAGTCGAACATTAGTTGGGTTATCTTTGGAGAGCGACAAGGCGCAGGGATCAAATACAAAATAGTCATTTTGCCATTAAGAAAAATAAACTCATTACTACAATCCAGCCCGCTTTCACCCCAGGACCTTTGTGCTTTCTCGCTCTGCCGCCCAGAGCAACGCTTTTCACCAGATGTGGGAAGGGCTGAGCCCTCATTCGGTTCACCCAGGTCTCTTTCCAAAGACAGCTGCTCAGTGAAATTTCCCCGGGCCGTTCCAGCTAATGTAATTCCTTCCGCCCCACCCAGCCCTGATGCTACCTGCCTGTCTTCACAGGGTCCATCACTGTGCGGTTTTCAGCTCCACTTAAGCATAGCTCGGTACCCGGATGGAAGGGTAAGCTCCGTGAGGACGTGGATTTGGGCCGCATTTTGTTTTGTTTACGGCTCATGTTTCTAGCACCTACGACAGGGCTGAATGAATGAGGAAACGAAGGGCCAAGCACGCAGAGCAACTCTTGGTCACACCTCAGATTCTGGGACAGCCTCAGAATCACACGCAGCCACACACCCGTGACAATTTCGAGCAAGCCACGTTGCTCTTGTAGTGTAAAAGAGCTCTCTGCTCCAACAAACGCTTTCCCAGCTGCCCTGAGCACGGAGCCGCCTGGGCAATGTCTCCAACCTCTATTGTTTGATTTTTCAAATTAAATGATTAACCATCTAGCCTCCCGATTTCCTCAGTTATTCAATAAAATACCTGCTCGGTGCCAGGCAATGTGTACGAACAAACAGGAAATGACTAAGTAGCATAATAAGAACTTGCATTGCGTGGGTGGAGAATGAAGGAGCCCCAAGCCGAGGCTCAGGTTCAAAGGATGAATCAAGGTAGCTAGATAAGTATGGAGGACCAGGCATTCGCGGAGAAGGAAATATACCAGCAGAGGCGTTAAAACAGCAGAAATGGCAAACAGATCAGGAGAGAACTGGCCAGAGAGAGCACGCGAAGGCAGAATAATCGAATGCCGTTTGAGCTTCCTGCCTAGCCAGCAACTGCACGCTCACCGTTCACCCCTCACCACTAACCCCTCACCTGTTCACCCCTCACCACTAACACCCTCCTCCAAGGGAAGCAGCTGTTAGAAGAACGCACAGAGCACACACAGAGAGAACCCCATCGCTGCGGGAGGCTGAGGCAGGAGGACAAATTTCCGGGTGACTGAGGAAGATGGTGTCAACCTAAAGAACACAAAATAACAAAAGAGCTGGAGGTGTAGGTCAGCGGTAGAGTGACTCAGGGTTCCAGGCCCGGTATCGGCGCGGGGTGATGTTTAGGAGCCAAGACGGATGAATTCTGGTACCTGCGAGGCTGCCCAGACTCTCACAGGAAAGACTTAGATCTCCAAAAGCATCACTTGGAGGACAGACAGCGTCTCCCCTCCACAGCAGAGGAAAGTGCTAAGGGTTGCGCTCTGAGAACAAGCAGCTCAGTACCGGAAATCCACGACTGGACTGCAGTCCTTTCCCGAGCAAGCCCAGGGGCGTTTCATTTGCTAGCTGCTCCCGGTCTTCTCGCAGGGCTGGCAGCGCCAAGTCCCGAGCTTCCTCCTGTGCTTGCTCCCTGGGTGCCCAGAACCCCCAGCCCTGACGTCTTCCCGCTGAAGGGCACAATTCATGCGGCGTCTCTCAGCGAGCCCCACCAGAGTCCGCCTGAGCAGGCCAGAGCACAAGCTCCTCCTGAGGCAGCCAGAACGCAGCATGCATGGTGCATACTGTATAGGTAAGCTGTTTAGAAAGAAGAGGAAAAAAGAAATTGTTATCCAAAACAAAAAGAGAAATCACTATTCAATGTGAGAAAAAAAAAAAAAAAAAAGAATGAAAACAAATCTCTGAGACAGACCAGCTTCTCAACTTGGCACATCACCACCATGGTCAATATCCAGGGCTGCCATGCACAGTTGCTCAGGCAGGAGACTGCACAAGGTACAGCACACAGGGAACTGATGCCAGCATTTGCCTTCTGAAAGGACATGAACAGAAGCGGGATTTCCCTAACACTACCTGGTTGCGCCCAGAACCCAGAACATGGACCTCTGAACAAAACAACTGCACAGAGTAGAGCCACAGTGCTTTGGGTTTTAACACAGCTTTTTTTTTTTCTTCATAAAATAAAAACTCAGACCTGGCTGCTATGTTCATACTGGAGACAGAGGAGCCTCTGTGAAGACCTTGCACCTAACTGCCTAGGACTCAAACCCAGGCTATGCTGGGGTAACCTTGCTGCGGCATGCCCCCAGGCTGGAGGCAGCCACCAGTGGCACCCCTGGGAAGGCCCACCTGAGGGGCACCCCGAGACCTGTGTCACCCATCCAGAGATGAGCCTCCCTCAACAGGGACCTCAGCTTTGGTGAGGATATCTTCCTGCCTCTGTGTCTGGCTCAGGAGCAGAGAGGCAACAGAGTGACAAAGTCCCTGCAGCCCAGCCCAGGCCTGGACATTTTCAGCCCCTGCCTTCATCCTCTGGCCATACGATGAACCCTGCAGTCAGCAGAGAAACCAGTGTGCTTCAGAGATTACATGTGTTGGGGTGCTGGAAGCAACAACCCCAGGTACACCCGAGAACAGGCCCCACTTCAGGGCATGCACTCCATCGGGCAGCTGTGGTGTGGCAGCTATAAAGGGACCCTGCCAACCCACGCCCACGAGCCCCGGACAGTGGGTTGAAAAGTAGAGCCCGAGCTCCAGTCACGCATTTCCTATCCGGCTGCTTGGACAGCAGGACACCCAGCACAGGTATTAGGCATTTGACAAAAGGGGAAGAGCCAGGGTTGCAAAGGGCTGAAAGTACGTTTGTCCTGGAAGATGCCACCTGGTCCTCGTGGCAGGGCGGAGCTCCAGGTCCCTCCCTCGGTGGCCCCTCCTCCTCGTCTGCCCGTGCCTCTGAGTCTGCGCCTATTCAGTCAGAATATGTTGACTTTTACAAGAGACTAATGGATGATCTGTATTTACTTACTTGTGTGTTTGGTACAGGGTCTTACTACACAGCTCAAACTCATAGGGATCCTCCTGTTTTCATCCTCCCCAGCCCTGGGATTACCGGTGTGCACCACCATGAAGAGGAGACATGTAAAATGATATGTTAACTATGTAGTTCTTAGTGAGGAGGAAAATGCTTTAAAAATAAAGTCAAACAAAGTCATCCCACAGTATATAAACAGGTACAACATGTAGGTAAGCCTCAAGGAGCTAGCTCTGCTCAGAGCCTCCCTCTGGGCCTTCAGAAAGCAGAAAACCGTCTGTGGTTTCCAGGTATCTGCACAGCAGTCTTTATAGGACTGTGACCTCTGGAGAAAAAAAGAAAAAGAAGTTAGGCGAGCCCTGCCTTTGCTGCGCCTCCTAATTAGGAGGACTTTACAGGCCATGGACAGTGGTGCGGCCTGCGCAGCGCTTGGTGATCTTGCAGGGCTATGGATGCGGGGAGATCTGCGTTTGAGCAGGCTGACACAGCAGGACTCAGGCAGCATTCCACGGGGAAAGGGCCCTGCAGAGAAGAAAGAGCTTCAGGAAACCCCAAGGTCGCTGTAAGCTGAGGCTTAGTTGGGGAAAAGCTGCCCAACCAGGATGGCAGTCTATGGTCTTAACGTAAGCTTAACGTGTCCCAGAATTAGAAAGGCTGAGAGAAACTGAGGTTCTTCCCAGACAGACTAGAAACGCATTGATGACTAGGGCATTCAGGAGGATTGAGAAGGACCATGCCCTGCCCATACTACTGAGCCTGCGCTAGTGAGGCTACTTTGGCATACCCCTGATGAAGTGACATGAGCCACCAGTAGGTGATGGAGTCCCCAGGGGCATAAATACCTGCTGGAACAAAGCCTGGTGCTTATTAAAGGAAAACAAGAAAAAATGATATTATAGACTGAACCATTTAGCCCAGACACATACAGTGAAACTGTAAACCCTAATGTGTCAGGAAATAAGAGCTTTAAAGGGTAATTTAGGTTAAGGCTAGAACCCTGTTCAGCTGGCCAGAAGCAAGGTCTAGGACCATTCTTAGTAGCTTATAAGACAAGAAAGAGACACAAGCGAAATGTGCACACAGAAAATACACATGTGGGCCAGGGAGACGGCTCTGTGGTCCCAAGCCCTTGCTTACGTTTGATCCCCAGCGTGACATGCTGCACCAGTGCCACCCCCCAGGGCAGGATGAGCCAGCAGGAAGAAAGAAAGAAAGAAAGAAAGAGGGGGAGGAGGAGATGGAGACGGAGACGGAGAAGGAGAAGGAGGAGAAGGAGGAGAACGAGAAGAAAGGAAGGAAGGAAGGAAGGAAGGAAGGAAGGAAGGAAAGAAAGAAAGAAAGAAAGAAAGAAAGAAAGAAAGAAAGAAAGAAAGAAAGAAAGAAAGAAAGAAAGACACATGAGAAGCCAACAAAAAGCAACTATCCACAAGCCGGAGAAAAAGGCTTCATGTAGAGAAAGCCAGCTGCCACACCTTGAGGTCAGTCTTCAGCCTCCAGAACTACAATGAAACACATTTCTGTTATGTAAATCACCACGGCTATTGCGGACTGCATTAACAACCTGAGCTGACGCATGCAAAGTATGACAATAAAAGCCCAGCACTCAACAATGTGATGTGCAGAAAACGTCCAGCACAAAACTAGAAAAGTACTAAAATTCAGAGAAGCAGGGAAACATGACCTACATCTGGGGAAAACTGATTCAAAGAAGAGTGATCAAAATATTTCTAAATTCAAATTTTTGAAGAACTGTGTATCTAAAGATACCAAAACCTTAATAAATCTCAAGCGATATGAACACAAAGAAAATAACACCATGATAATGTAATAAGACTGTTGAAAAAGAGTGATAAGAAAATATTAAAAGCAATAGGAGCAGGGGAGGCATAACACAGAGATGCACAAGATAAGATACCTGCAAACTCCCAGACAGAAGCAATTCAAGACAGAAAGATAAAAATAAACACTTGCCACACTAGAATTACATTGGCGTTCCATTCGAAAGTAAAAGCAACACAATGACTTGTGCAGACAAACTTAAGCTGGAGAATTTCTCAAGAGAAGTACCAAGAAAGTTGTAGAAAGTCCCCTGGATGGCACAAGGTATAAAGTATAAAATTAGGAATCTAATTTTCCTATCAGAATTTGAGTTGACCTCAAAGGAACAAAGAGCTTCAGAAATGGTAAACATATTAGTGCGTGCAAAATAATTGTCCTTATTTTAAAATGCACTTTTGGCCAGCCAAATAGCTCAGCAGGTGTGGGGGCCTGAGTTTGATCCCTGGGCCTGGCCTGCCAGCCGCACTGCAGGGGCACACTGAGACAGCAATTGAAACTAGGTGTGGCGGTGCACACCTGTAATCCCAGCTCTTGGGAGGCTGTAAACAGATGCATCACTATGAGCCTGATCTAGTAGTGAGACCCTGAACACCCTGTAGACCCTTCCCTAAAATACAAAAAAAAAAAGCACTTTAAAGATATTGATCCTTTTAAAACTACAATAATGCTGAGTATTATGAGGTTCATAGCCTGAGGAACCAAGGGATACAGGCAAGGGAGATCAAAAACAGGAGGAAAAAAAAATAACAGGAATGAAGCTATAATATATCCCAACTCCCCAAAATGATTGTAATTATTATGTATTGCAAATATGTGCTGGTAATCTTTTTTTTAAATAAAAAATATAGTCCACTGAACACATACATTGTGGTACATATAAGATTTCTAATAAGCGTTATCACTTCCTTTTTTTTTTTTTTTTGTTTTGCTCTATTTATTTTTCTCATTTTCTTCTTTTAATGAGAAATAACAATGTGACATTTTCAAAACACATTAGTACATTCCCAATAATGGGTAAAATGCATATTGTTGTCCTTGTAGTAGTTATACAAAGCACAGGACGTAGACATGATAATTTTTCTAATCATTGTTGGTACAAAAAATTTCTTCCATTGAACTAAGAGAAAGTAGTTGTTACACAGTCCAATATTCCATAATCACCATGGATTATTGGCAGAACTGGCAATGTCAGAAGCTGTTGATTTAAGCTTTTTACAGCTCAACATACTAATCTAGCTTTATATTTTAGGCCTCATGGTTAAACTTTTCTGCTGGGCGGTTAACAGCAAGTTAAAGCAAGACCTGTATAACAAAACATGCAACTTTTGTGTCTCCCAAGTTCAGTCAAATCCCCTCAGGATTTACCTTGAAACCATGTACAGTGCTTTGTAGATCAGTTGTCCATGTCAGCCATCTGGATGAGTCATGGCCATTGTTCAACCAGTTTGCTCTCTGTGAAAGCCTGAGAGAATGTTTTCTCTCTAGGTGACTGTCCTTAGGCCCACTATATATTGTTAATCCCTTTCCTCTGTGGCCACATAATCTCCTTGAACAGAAAATTTGGGACACTACTGAGTTATAGAATGTTACAGCATAGGTTCTCTTATGTCCTGAGTCCTCACTGACCTTGAAGGGCCAAAATATTGGCTATCCTTGTAGCTCTTCTTTTTCTCTAATTTTTGGTCTGTAAACTTACATTCTTAACCATCCAGAAGAGAAGCTTCATGACACTATTACTCTATAACAGGTACTTGAGCATAACATCACTGTCTTTCTGAATATTTTACACTTAACTTGGAATGGATATTTTCCATCAACCATTGATATTCTAATAAATCCCTATACAATGTGATCAAAACTGGTACACGTTTTTACACAGACATTTAAAAATCTAAGTATATACAAAATTGTAGCTGGTCAGTCCTATGACATTTTTCCTAGTCTCTTACTCTCATTTAGTACCCTTTTGTGGTTCTTTGATGTAAACCAATAATTTATATGAGAGACTATGGCAGTAACTGAAATTACATTAGAAGTAGCATAAATGTCAAAGACAAGAATGACAGACATACCAAGCATAATTTTGGTGCTACCCATTGCTGTCCTCAGTGCTGATAACTTTTTAATTAACAAAACAAGAATGGTAAAATTCATGAAGACAGTAGAAAAGGGTGAGAGGATAAAATGATGCTTTGCAAGTTTCTCACCTATAAATTTAGAAATTTATGGACGGCCACTAAAAATATATGCCTTTATGAAAGCCAATTTTAATACAGAGGCACAGTACAGGCATGAGAAAAATTAAACCATGCATCACTAACTGAAGGCAGGCTGGGAACGGCTGTCTTGTTCTCAGGTATTTTATCAAGAAGATGTGATCTTAAATGCCATGTACCCAATATATATAAAGCAAAACCTAATGGGCCAAGAAGAAAAACTTCTAAAAGGTAGAACTATATTGGAAATAGCAGCATTTTTCTCTCATTCCTCAGAGTAACTAAAAGAAATGTGTAAGGAGAGAAGAGAAAAACAGTGACGCCGTGTAACCCAGAACCACGGGCATGCTGAGATGGTCATCTGGTCTATGCCCTATAGGATGCTCACAGGACGGTGGGGAAAGCGTGACCTTCCTCTAACATACTGATGCAACCAGCTCACAATTTGCAGAAAAAGCTGGTCTTGACCCCGCTCACACAATACCCACGCATCATTTTCAGATGAGCATAGATCTAAATCCTAACATAGGACCTATTTTATTACATGAGGCTTGGTAAAGATTTCTAAGCCGATCACAAAATGGAGGAAAAGCCTGATAAAGTAGGCTACACTAAACTCATATTCATCAAAAGACGTCCAAGGAATTTTTTTTTTTCCCAGAAAACAAAGGACTCACCCAAAATACACAAAGAAGCCCTCTGACCAGTAAGTGAAGGACAATACAGTGGAAGAATTGGGAAAGGACTTGAACAGATGCTTCATGAAAAGGGACATCCGGATTGGCTAATAAGCAAGTAAGAGGGTGCCTGACTTCGTTCCTCATCAGGGAAATATGAAATTGAAACGCCACCCTTAACTATCATGTACCCCCACCAGAAGGGGTAAAGTGGAAAAAGTGAACCTCGCCAGTCTTGGGGAGGAGGGGAAACAACCGAGACTCTCAAACACTGCTGCTGGTGGGAGGGACAGTTAATGCAACCAGACCGAGAACCAGCCTGTCTCACTCCTGCAACTGAGGGCTGCATCCCTGCAACCCTGCCGCCTACCCCACGAGGGCACCCAGCAGATCCGTGTGCAAGTGTTCACCCACAGGCATACATAAAACCATCCACAGCAACAAACTAAGGCTCCTAACATCCACATGAGGGGAACATCCAATGGCAGGAGGAGGATTCATAAATATACTGTACAACAAGAATGTTGAAACTGCTAATAATCACAACAGCTCCTGGGACCTTCACGAATCTGATTTTGAATCAAAGACACCGGACACGAAAGTGTGATTGTGTTGTTCATATACTTTAAAGATGGATAAAGCTGAACTGTGGCATTAGAAGTCAAGGTGGTGGGGGGGTGTCTATGGGGGCACAGTATGAGGCAGCTTCTGGGGTGCTGGTGACAGTCTGTGTTGGGATTGGGGTTCTGAATAGACAGGTTTTGTTTCTGACTACCCCCAAGCACTGCAGTTCTGGTTTGCACAGTTTTCTAAATGTACCTATTTGTACGTTGGTCATTTGGCTTAAGGTCCTTCACAGCCACAGAAGAGAAAGCATGTAGGAGAGCCATAAGGGTGGGGCCAGGAGGGACAGATTCCCAGTTCACACGGGGGAAGGTCTCAGAGCCCCACAGCTCCCTGTAGCCAAGCAGTCTGTGCCCACCCTCTGATCTTTGCCGTTAGGTGGTCCAGCTGGGTTTTCCTGCCCCTAGTCCCAGCTCTCTCACCAAGAATGTGACTCCAGAGAGGCCACCCGCACTAGCCATCCCCCCTCCAAACTGAGTCCAGACGGCCGTGCCACTTGGGGACACCACAATCTAACCCAGAGCCTTGTGGAGAGAGGTGACAGTATAGTCCAACCCGGAGTGGCAGAGAAAATGAAGGCCGGCACCTCTGTGTCCCTAGGACCCCTTCTTGGGATCAAAGGAAGTCCGGACACTGAGCAAACACCAAGTTCTTGTCATGCAGGGACGTGAAGCTCTGCCCTTCGCCCTGCTATCCATCAAGATCGCTCAGTGATTTCATCGCTGAAGATGAATATCTGCTCGGATGACATGCACGTTTTGCCTCTAGACCTTAAAGTCAAGATTTAAGAACTGCAGGATGGAGCAAGTTGCGCTAATGAGAAGTGTCTGGAGTTGGCCCTGAGATCACCGAGCCAGTGCTGATTTAATGCCAAGTTCTTTCATGAGGGGGAACAAGCAGTGCCTCGGGACTGGGCTGTAGAAAACTCAAGCTGACCTTCTACGCCTCCCCGGACCATCTGTCTTTCCATGTCCCCTGCACCGTCTGGCC
This sequence comes from Myocastor coypus, assembly GCA_004027025.1. NCBI lineage: Eukaryota > Metazoa > Chordata > Mammalia > Rodentia > Myocastoridae > Myocastor > Myocastor coypus. The sequence continues at coordinate 10,899 of PVJA010029333.1, read as the reverse complement.
TCCCATGGCATTTCATGAGTCAAAATGTCCCAGGGACTGGGCTGCTTGCTGAGTTACCTACATACTAGTGTCCGTGTTGAATTCTCTCTTGGCACCTGCTGATTCAGCTGCCTGGCCCCAGCAGCTCCGCAGCACCTCCCGAGGTGAGCCCTAGCTTGCCTTTGCTCACTGCCCTCCCTTCAGTCAGGGCCTGCTCTTGCACAATGCCCTGTTATTGGGGACTTCGGGACTTATGTGGTGGTGTCATCTGTTTACGTGCTTTCTGCAGGACTTTGACCTAACACTTTGTAAACAGGGGTAAGGGCTGTAACCGCCTTACATTCCCCAGCTGCCTGCACAGGGCTTAGTATCTTTATTGCTCTTTCTGATAACAGACATAATGCAGAGCAATATAAAATTGGACTCTTAGGAACATACAAAGATTAGGCTGTGCAACCACCCTAACACCTCGCCATCACGGGGCCCGCAGGATGGCTCAGTGGTCTGAAGCGCCTGCTTAGGAAAGCTTGGGCGGCTGCAGGGACCGAAGTTCAATCCCGGGCACCACATGCTGCACCAGCCCTGCCCTCACGGCAGGCTGAGCCGGCCGTGCAAATAAAATAAACAAACAAACAAAAGTTCTGAAACAAAACAAAAAAAACCCTCATCATCACAAGATAACCAACCTCTGTCAGGTGGGCACATGTCCTGCCTGCAATTTGTATATATATATATATATATATATATATATATATATATATATATATATATATATATAATTACATTATATCATGCATATATATATTACATATATATTGTCAAAATTTTCCCTAAATACGAAATGATTGTCTATGTGCTGTTTTACAACTTGCTTTTATTACTAAATAGTATAAGACAGGAACATGTGCTCTGGATGAAGTTCTTGGTGCTCTGCCTTATTATTTTTAACGGCTGTGGAATGCTGGGTACCAGAATCAATGTAGCTACTCTCCTGTGCAGCCTGGATTTGGGGTGATATACATTTTTCTTTCCACAAAATTCCACTGTGAACTTTTTTCCTCTGTCCCCAGGAAAGATATTTTGCTGGATAAATTCTAGAAATTATTAATTTTTTTGTCTTATAGAGTACAAAATAGTGTTAAGACTGGATAAATTACAAATGATACAGAGTTTCACTAAATAATATGAGTTTGACAGTATTTGTTGTACCGCACGGTGTTCTTGAATCACTTGTTCAGATTACCAGTTACATGCAGGCAAAACTGGAAGAGGGAAAAAAAATGATGAAAAATCAAGAAAAGAGAAAAAGGAAACAAATTTTAAAAAGAAGACCAAAAAACTCTTAAGTATTAACTTTAAGCGTTAATTAAGTATTTCCACAGCCCAGCAGAAACTCACAGCACATTTGTCCAAATTCTAGAAATTGAACTGTGGTGTTCTCACAGCCTCCCTCGCCCTACCCAGAGCACTGGCACCGAGTCCACCACCAACAGGGGCCGTGAAGTGGTGGTGTTCGTCCTGTTTACAACCTCCCCACCACAGGGATGACAGCTGGCACCACCATGCCCAGTCTAGGTGGCTGGCCCTGCACACAAGTTGGGACTGGCATGGCATGTGGTACCAGGGATCGAACCCAGCTCCTTGCACTTGCCTAGGCAGGCACTTAGACTGCTGAGCTATCTCTGTGGCCCAAGTTACCAAATATTTTCTGAGCCTACCCTAAGCTATTAATTGAGAAGGCAATAACTACTGGTGAAAATTATTGCTGGGTACATTAATTCCAGCATGAATTGCTTTTGTAAAATTTATTTTTATTATTATTTTTATAATAGTTAATACATTGCATGTTGTCTTCATTGTAGTTATTCAGAGTACAAGATGCACACATGAGTTCTTATCTAAACATCATTTGTACCAATCTTTTCATTGCACAAAGAGAAAGTAGCTGTATATATAGTCCAGTGGTCCATAACAATAGTGGATGATCAGCTCATCTGGCATTATCGGGGGCTCTTGACTTGAGCATTTTGCAACTCAGCATATTAATATGGCTTTCCTTTTTATACCTTATGGTTAGGATTTTCTACTGAATGGTTAAGACCAAGATAAAGTGAGACCTATGTCACAAAGAATATGTAACTTTTTTATCTGACAAGGTCAGTCAGGTCCCCTCAGGATTTACCCTGGAACCATGTGCTACAATTTGTAACACTTTTCTCAGTGCCAGCCATCTGTATGAATCCCAGCCAATACTTGACCATTTTGTTCTCTGTGGAATCCTGAAAGAATGTTTTCTTCTAGGTGACTCTCCTTAGGCACACTGAACGTCATCAATCACTTTCCTCTGTAACCCTATAATCTCCTTGAACAGGAAATCTGGGACTCCACTAAGTTCAGAATTGCTTTTTAAAATTCGTAGTCATTGATGAACTACTCAAATTCAGTCTTCAGTCTCTTCCTCTGTACAGTACACCTGGTCTACTAAGAAGCTCATGTCATGCACGAATTCACTTGGCCTAAGATTTCTGCTATATGCAGCTGAGCTTCGTAAGATCCTGTTGCCTTGCTTTACTGCTTTTCCACCTATAATTTTATGGTTCTATTATGTATGTGTCTAGTGTCAACCTATCTGAAACTCATATTCAGAGCAATAGCAATGACTGGTTTTAACCAAGATTTTAAGAACATTTTATTTCATCTTTTTGTTCTTCATTTTTAATGAAAGTAGAACAGAAGCTGTCACTCTTATCCCAACTTAGTGGCAAAGAACAAGAAGACCCCCCCTGGAGGATGAAGTGACCCTTCCCATGGCCAGCACAGTGCAGCCAGGACAGTCGGAGTCAGGACAGATGTCACTGCAGATCTCACCAGGTCTCACGACTTTGTTGTTTGTTCATTTTATTTTTAAGTTGTAGAGACTGGACCCAAGGCCTTCACACTGAACGACTTCCCAGGCCCACCCCCTTTTTCATATCGAGACTAGGTCTCCTTGGGTCACTAGGTTCCACAGGTTGACCTTTTGATCCTCAGCCTTCCAGAGTTTTCTGAGACTGCAGATGAACACCACCACGCCCAGGTGCATGATTTTATAACCTAAGAGCAATGAAAACTAAAATGACCTTCTGCACCGATTCATAGGAATGCCTGTCTGCTCCCTATTTCATAGATCAGTGCACTCCCTTTCTCTCACCTGGAGCCCCACATTCTCAGGGTTCTAAGATAAGAGGCAGGAGAGTCCTTGGTCTCAGCTGAATGCGAAGTCAACGCAGCTGCCCTCGCTCTTGCTGTCTTGTTTTGTGGCAAACCAATTAGTTCCTATTGTGTCTTGGGCTCTGTGCTCAATGTGAGACCATGAGACAGAAGAGGTGAAAGAGAGGGGAGGGTTAGGAGTAAGCACTGGGGGGTGGGGGAAGAGAGGGACACAGGAGAGGAGATGGGGGGAAGAAAGGGAGGAGCAAAGGCTGCTGGGTAGAGGAGCCCAGACAGCGTCCTCCCAATGTACAAGAACGCTTCCTCACCTTCCGGGCTTTCTTTCCCCTGCTTTTATTTTTCTATGACTTAGGTTTTTTATACTGCCGCTAACCAAACAGAACTGCAAACTTTGTGTCACCACTTACATTGTGGCTTTATGTGATGTTGACTTCCTCATAGAGTTCAACAGTTGCAGAAGTTTACTCCCTGGACAGCTCGGGAGACAGGCACCTTCCAGCCTCCAGCACCCCAAGATCCATACCCAGCACCCACAGACTGGTTTCTGTGGGTTTTCTCACCAACCTCTCTGAATACCTGGCTTGGGCTTTCTGTCCCTGGTGCTTGTGCTCCAGACAGGCTCTCCAGTGGCACCTAGAACTCCCAGGGTGCCCCGCCATCCACCATCACATGTGATCCCACCCACTCCTCCGCTGATGACAAGCCTAAGGTCACAGTGCCCTGGGACCATCATTTGTAACCAGGCTCTCTGGACACTTGAATCCCAAATAACAGACCCACCTTTTGAGTACCAATTCCTTGTTTCATATTTTTATAGAAAAAAAGGTAAAACAAAATTTCAGAACCAAATAATAGGAGAATATGTTAATACCACACATGTTGCTGTCTTCAAAGTAGTCGCTCAGGGTATAAGAGATGGGCACAAAATTTCTCCACTGATACTAGCACAAACCTTCCTTTCTCATGAGCTAAGACACTAATCACACAACTGATTTGTGTAATCACACACTTACATTTTTTTTCCTTTTTTGTTACAGTCCTTTCCCTTTTTGCCCTATTGTCATTCATTTTTCCTTTTGAACAATTCCTTCCCACAGCAAAATATCTATTGTACATTATAGACCTTATTTATACTCTCACTTTCTCACACCAGGGAGACATAATGTGTCCACATGTGAGTCTGATTTATTTCACATGTGCGTGTGGTCTTGAGTTACATCCATTTGACTCTAATGGTTTACTGTTACTTATAGCTAAGGGATACTCTGTTGTATGAAAAGACCACATCTTTTTTCCAATCCTTAGCCGATGGACATTTGAGTAGCTTCCAAGATTTAGCTATGACAAATTGTGAGGCTATCAACATGGTGTACATATATCACTGTGGTATGTTTTTAATTTTTCTAGGAAGATATTCAGAAGGGAACTAATAGGTCAAATGGGATCTCCAATCCTAGTTTTTTGAGAGTCTCCACACAGATTTCCACAGTGGTCACACCAGTCTGCAAACCCACCAGCAATGGAGAAGGGTTCCTTTTCCCCACAGCTCCTCTAGTTTTGCTATTGGTTGACTTCCTAATGATAGCCATTCTTTCTAGGGTGAGATGGAATTTCAGTGTTGTTTTAATTTGCATCTCTTAAATTCAAATGCAAATAGTGATGTTGAACATGTTTTCATTATTTATGTGTCATTTGTATTTTCTCATCTGAGAAGTGTGTCTTCATCTCAGATGCCCAGTTTTGGACTGGGTCTTTGAATTGGGGGGCGGGGGATGTCTTTCAATTCCTTATATGTTTTAGTTAATAGATGTATGCAGAGTGCTACACTCAACATCATCAGAATGCACGTTCTTCTCAGCTGCACAGGGGATGCGTTCGACAGTGGACAATCTACCAGCCCTTAGGACATACTTAGGTAAACACCGGCCTTCTTGGTGTCCCCATTGGGACAATTCATGGGTAGCTCCAGTTTTACAGATGCAGAACTGGCCAGATGAGTCTTCCTTGCAGCTGCTCTAGTTTCTGCATTGCAGGAAGCAGCAGATTTCTGTGTGTTCCACGACATGCAGGGACCATCCCGACACCTGATTCCACCTCACTGGCCAGTAGTTTTATTTCCTGGATACACATTCATTACTTCCCAAGTTTATTCCATCACTCCCTTCCAACTACATGACTGTGTTACGAGGCCATTCCTAGTGGCTGCCAGGTGGTCTTGCTGTCCACATTTTACCTCCTTGGGATCACAGCCCTTAATTTTGCCTTTATATGTGTAATGACTGTTGCCTTCTCACTCAGTGAAACCCCAAACTGGAAGCTTGGTGAGAGTGGAGACTTGTTGGTGTGAGTCTACATTCTTGATGTGCAGACAAGATAGGCTTGATGCACAGACGGGATGGTAAGAGCTATCCCTGAACAAATAGCTTCTACTAATGAAATAATGAAAATAATGCTTTCCTCGGTGACTTGAAGAAATCTGTTTATGGAAGAGAGGAATATGTGCAATTTTTCCCATTGCTTTCATAAGAGAAGCCCCTCCCCCCAAAATCTTCAAGCTCAGGCTAATACATAAAACTTGATAAAATCAAACCATTTGAAGAAGAGATGCTAGTTTCCGTAATGATAACCTTATAATAATAGCCTTAGAGTAGCCTCACTTATGGAGTCCTGTGTGTAGGAAACTCAGCTCACAACAACAAACCCTCACTTTTCTGGATTCCCAATAACTGCAACAAGCAAAGGACAGAAGGCTTTTCCCTGGTCGTTATTTCACTTCCTGTTCGCTAATCTTTTTGTAACACTTCTTCCCCTCTTTCCAAAAATTGCACACATCCCTTGGGCCAGCAAAGATTTCCAACAGCTTTGGCAGCTCTGGAGTCTTGGCTTTGGTGTTTCATCAAATTTCTCCGATGAAAATGAAAAATGTCACTAATTAGAAGTCTCCACATTGAAAAACACGGGCACCACCACCACCCTGGTCCAAGGCTTTCTGGACCCAGAGCCACCGTAGGGTAATAATGAGCAATGCGTGTGCAGGGCAGATACACTAAGACACATCCGTCCCCTCAGATACTGTGGGCACCACAGCCACCACATTCCTACCCCAAAGCTCTTACTCAAGCTAGTTTTGCAACTACCCTTTTTAGATCCTCCTTGGTGGCAGCTTTTACCTACTGAGGTTAAAGAATAAGGGTTTGAGAAGTTTCTCAAAGGTATTTGGGGCCATGCCTGGCCTGGAACTGGAGAACTACACTGAGCAAACACCACTGCCCAATTTTCAGACTACCCATGCTCAGGATAGCGGTCACGGGACATGTCCCATCTCATCTGCCCTTTCTGCAGGCACTTCCCAAAGGCTGTCCTGAGGCAGCATGTGCAGAAAATGACCTGCTTGCTCTCCATGACAGTGGCCTGGGAATCTCTGGAGCTGCTTAAACTGTAGATGTCTGAGCCCCATGCAAAGCCTGAGAGAAACTAAATCCATAGATGGAGAGTCAAGAGGAGTCTAAAGAGGTGTGCAACAAGGTCTGAAGGACAAGAGGAAGAGCCCTAGGGGAAGGGAGACCTCCAGCATAAGAGCCTCCGCTAGGGATAGGCAAAAGGCCTGTGTGGCAGGATCAGCCACGAGATAGCAGGAACAGGGGGCCAGGAAGAGGGGGCACTGCAGAATCTTAGCCGGCCCAGTCCCCTAGCAAGTTGGACTTTGAAGAAACTGCTCTGGTGCTACTTGGAGGAGACACTGGGAGGGGCAAGAAAGGCAATGAGAAGAGTGTTCCCATTTGGGCCAGGCTGGTAAGAGAGGAAAGAGGGAGGCAGACAAGCTGGGCGGATAAGGTAGGCATAGCACGGGGCCATGGGCTGGTGGCTGGGTAAGAGAGGAAGGGGACGCTGGTGCCAGGCAGGTCTGCAGCTTCTGCGAGGCAGGGCTGGTCCTGTTTCCCCCAGGGGGCAACCATGGGGAAGATCAGGGATATCGGGAAATTCAGGGACATGTTCGGTGTGTGTGTATGGACGCACCTCTTCCTCCTGTTCGCTGCTTCTGTGATGAGAGGAGACAACGTGTATGAAACGCTTCGGCAAACATACCGTAGTAGGAGCTCAGGGGATGGGCTCTGTCTTACCGCTCTTGTCATTCTTGACCATAAAATGTCACAACGCCTTTTGTACACTGAATGTGTAGAGGCCCGAATTATGTTTCTACTATCTCCTTCTGAAATAGTATTTGCTGGAGCTGGCTAAAGGGAGCCCACCATGAGCTCAGGCTCAGAAACCTCTTGGCAAATCTCTCCTCTTAAATCCAAGGCAAGGTGTTGGATGCCACACACATGGCACACCTTCCTCCGCTTGTTCACAGGAAGTGCCCAGCGCTGTGAGAATTAGGGTGGTTGGACTGGTAGCTGAAGACAATCTGCAGGTGTTCGCTCCTGCGCATCACTCCTGTTTGTTCTCATCTTGCCATCGCTGAAGCCCATGGGCTCCCCAGGGCTCCCCCCAACTACCATCCCCCCACAAGGCTCACTGATACTGCCAAGTACATGCCTATCACCCTTACACTCAGCAGGCGGCAGGAATCCCCTGCCAGGAGACCGGAGGAGGTAGGCGGCGGCCAGGAAACCAAATCCCTTACATCTTCAATACTTCAGTGTCATCAGGAATCTCCCTCTTGGCACCAAGAGAATCCTGATGGGCTCCAAGGAATTAAGCGATTCCAAAAATGTTTGCTGAAAGAATTTAAAAGTCACAGGGGAGCAAGCACAATGTCATCTGAGTCAACTATCCCTGGCTCCAGGGGACAGCTCAGCCTCAAAGCTGCTCCCCTGTGGGGCTTGGGGGAGAATGACAGCCTAGAGAGATGATGGCCAACTCTAGAAAAGGGTCTCGGAAGCAATGTGAATGAGCACAGAGCCCGGGAGATTGTCACACCAGCCTCAGCCAGGGATAATCAAGGCAGAGGAGCCAAGAGGCTAGCGAAAAGCCTCTGAAAATCTCAGGCCCTAAGAGCCCACAGGAAAGCATGTGGTCTTCCCAAGGGACTGCAGTGAAGCCATGGCCATCTTGCAGACCTATGATGACAGGAGCTGCCTTCATGCAAGGGAGGGGCTGTGAGCAGGCCTGGAGCGGCAGGCTCAGCAGGGCCCAAGGAGCTAGCAGCCCCACCCACCCCTGCTGTCAGAACTGAACTCCCCCTTCCTGGGTAGATTGCCTGCCTGCCGATGTGTCCAACCACGGAGAAAGTAATCGCGGGTACAGACGCCCCCTCTGCTCTACCAGCACTGGTTCGGGGGTCCTGCTCCAGTGGAAGGCGACACGGTCCCATCATCCTTTCTCCAAAATCTCTCCGAAGGGCATTTCATCCAGGCCCTTCCCAGCAGCTTCTTCACTGGCAGCGGCGAGACAGAAGCTGATCACTCCCTTTTATGCACTGTCTCCTAGCCACAGGCCACGCGAACACTTGGTACCCTTGAGCATCCCTTGGCTGCAGAGAAGAGAGAGCAGCCTTCAGCAGAGGAAGAGTAGAAGCCGATCTTTCCAGCGTGCAGTGCTTACAAGGATGGGGACTTGAACGAGACAGAGGTGGAGGAGTTTTGCTGTTTATTTTTCAGTTTGTTTTTCAAAAGCAGCAGTGAGTAATCAGCTTCAGAGTTAAATAGAGATATCTGTCTGATTCTACCTAAGACCCCTCCCCCAGCTTGCTGTCTATGGTCCAGATTGGCTTTCATAAAGCAACAGGAGGCGCCGGGCGTGGTGGCTCACGCCTGTAATCCCAGCACTTGGGAGGCTGAGGCAGGAGGATTGCTGCGAGTTCGAGACCAGCCTGGGCTACAAAAGTGAGCTCAAAGCCAGCCTGAACTGCACAGTGAGACCCTGTCTCAAAAAAGCCAAAAAAATAAAAAATAAAAAATAAAGCAACAGGAGGGGCTGGAGTGTAGCTAGTTGCTTACCCTTGTGCTTAGCAAGTACAAGGGTCTGGGTTCAATCCCTGGCACTGAAAAATCTCTAAAGTAAGATAAGCAACGAGATAAAGCTGTAGAGGACACGCATTGCAGAGGCCTTGAGCCAGCCCCTGCCAGCGGCAGCCCGTCCCTCCCCCCACCCGGATTCCCTGCCCCCCAAAGCAGCGGCATGGCTCTCCCTTCAGGTGGAAAAAAGAGGCAGGCTGAGACTTAACTTCTGTAATTAGAAGCTGACGGGGCGGTGACAGCAGCCCCCAGGGGGAAAAAAAAATCCAGTTCTTAAGATCAGAGTCTTCCTTGAGTAACCATTTGACCCCGGACTTGCACTATGCCGCCCCTGGCCGACAGCAAGAGCCTGGGGAAAGCGTGCCAAGGGTCATTCAATAGGCATTTACTGAGCACCTATTTTGTACCAGGTGTTCTCCTAGACCCCAAGGGACAAAACACAACACACGTGAAAGGTCTGTGCCCATGACAGAGAAGAGTGGTAACAAATAAACATCTGGAAAAAAATAAGCAAGGTACTACCGGAAAGATAAGGAATGGTGAGCAAGAGTCCCTGAGGCGGCCGCGATGGTCAGGAAGAGGCCACTCCGCCGCGCTTGGCTCAGCACCTGGAGCATATGAGGGAGGAAACTTCCAGCAGGACGGCCGGAAGTAGTCTGGGCTGCCGCACGCTCTGTAGTGAGAACGGCACCCCGAGCCACGTGCAGCGCTCCCTGCACAAGACACCTCTGCCTCACGCACATGCCCGACGCCACGCTCGTGTGCACGCGTCTGGCACTGGAAGTTGCCTCGTGTGCCTTCCACCCCTGAAGCTGCCCGTCTCGGTGTAGCGAGCACATTCAAAGCAAATATGAAGCGTGGAAATACATAATGGGAAGTGTCGTCGCTGGGCTCACGGGCCACGGATCCCTGAGGCGCACTGGCCCCGGGAGAGCCCGGCACCCCTGGCTCCTCGATGCTGCTGGGAAACTACCTCTCCGTCACCCACAAGGCGCAGCGCACCTTTCCCCGCAAGCCCTCAGGTTTCCCAGTGAGGTCAGGTCTGGACTTACGCTGGATCATTGCACCCCGCAAAGGTTGCCATGGTTACACCCGGTTTGTGCTTCCAGGACTTTTGCAGTAAAAGATGCAGCGCCAACAGCGGCATTGCTTCTCCTGCTATTTGCCAGAGAAGCTTGGAAAGTAGAAGCGCTGCACCAGAGGGATCCTCCAGAGTCTAGGGCGACAGCGGGTGGGAAGAGCGTGTAGTCTGACAGTCACAGCCTAAGCTCCCTTCACCCACCCACTAGGGTGTGAGCTCTACCGAACCCAAGACGCAGACTGATGAATCTTAGTACATACGCCTCAGGACTGGAATAGAACAGGCCCTGGCACGTAATAAATGCTTATTAAATGTGATTGATTCCTTGGATAATGAGGAAAAACTTAGCGCGAGAATTCAAGAACTCCATCTTGGGCTTTCCACTTTGGAAACCAAGGGATAACTCACAGACTGTGAGACTGTGCCCCCTCGCTGCAGACTGGAAATCATGGAGGGTGGAAGTTTCTCTAGATCAAAGGAGGAATATGAACACGCAGGAACGGAAGCATGTTGGCTTCACTCACCCAAGAAATAGAGTTTTATTTGAGGGAATTCAAGAGATTTGTCTGAGGGAATGAACATCCGTGAAGGATAAATGGAGAGGGAACAGGAGAAGGAAAGGGAGAGGGGAGGGGAAGGAGGAAGGGAAAGGAAAGGGGGGAGGGGAGG
>PVJA010029332.1:0-26745 GCA_004027025.1 Myocastor coypus | reverse complement strand
AGTAGAAATTCTGGGGACATTAGGATCCTTCCCAAAGGAGACCTGGCTTCCCCATCATTCAAAGGGTTCCGGGTCTGTGAACTTGCTCAAGTCTGGGAACTGGTTGAGGGGCCAAGATTGCTTATTACCATGGTTTAAAGTAGGTCTCTGTTCTTTTGCCCCTGAATTCTTTTGTTTATATAAATCTGGCAAAAGAAAAAAAAAAAAAAACTTAAGGGCATAACACAGCTGAATGTGTTATGGATTAAACAACGAAGTGACTGGAAGCAGATAAAAGAGGAAACATAGCAGGAGCAAAACTATGCACTTATGTACACAGCATGAATCAGATATTGGTCTTAAGAACCTTCAAAAGGTGCATCACATTGATCATAGCAACATGCTACCCTAAAACTATGCTTGGAATGAATGTCATTCTCATCTTTTTGATGCGTACTGCTCTCAATGTAAACTCAGTTACTGTTATACTCTCTCTCAAGTAAATGGTTGGTTAACAAAAAAAAGAGGGTATTAATTGAGAGTAAGATACTGGGCAACATGCCATAGGCTTTACAGGCTACAATTTTGCACATCCTTGGATTTCTAAATGCGTAAAAATGTGTAACTGCTTTTATCACATTCTATAGAGAGTTATTAGAATATTAATAATTGTCAGAAAATATCAATTTCAAGCTAAGTCAAAAATGTTTGATATTCAGAAAGCCAGTGATATTAAGCTCAATTACCTATGTTATAGAGTAACAGTATCACGAAGCTTCTCTGCTGGAGTATTGAAAATGTAAGTTAGCAGACCAAAAGTTGGAGAAAAAGAAGGGCTATGAGGATAGCCAGTATTTTCACCCCTGAAGATCAGTAAGGACTCAGAACATAAGAGAACGTGTGCTGTAATATCCTATAACTCAGAGTTGTCCCAAATTTTCTGGCCAAGGAGATTATGGGACCTCAGAGGAAAGGGATAAATGAAGTATAGTGTGTCTAAGGAGAGTCACCCAGAGAAAAACATTCTCTCGGGCTTTCACAGAAAGCAAACTGGTCAAGCAATGGCCGTGACTCATCCTGAAGGCTGACACTGAAAACAGTTCTACAAAGCACTGTACATGGTTCCAAAGCTAATCCTGAGGAAATTTGACCTTGGAAGATACAAAAGATGAATTTTTTGTTATACAGGTCTTGCTTTGACTTGCCCTTGATCAGCCAGTGGAAAACCTTAGCAACAAGGCAAAAAACGCAGACCTAGATTAATATGATGAGCTATAAGAGGCTCAAATCAACAACCTCCAACATTGCCAGTTTCACCGGTAACCCACTGCAATTATGGAACATTAGACTATGTATACATCTACTTCCTCTCAGTTCAAAGAGATTTTTTTCTTTTTTCTTTTTCCTTACCAATATCAATTAGAAAATGTATCATGCCCACACCCTGTGCTCTGTATTACTATTGTGAGGACAATATGCAATATGTCAATTATTGTAAATGTACTACTAATATGTTGTGAAACCATATTGATATTTCTTATTAAAAGTAATTTAAAAATGTGTATTCAGATTTGATTGGTTGGAATACTCTGGAAGATCTAATTCAGTTCCGCTACCTCTTTGCTAATTTTTTGTCTGCTTGACTCTCTTTTTAGGATAAGGAGGTGTTAAGGTCTCCTGTTAAGATTGTGGTATTGAATATTAGATTGTTCATGCCCATCAAGATTTGTCTTATATAGTTGAGTGCTTCCATGTTTTGTGGTTCATATTTATGACTGTTAGCACTTTGTGTTGTATTTGTTTGATCCTTCTTGGTTTGAAGTTCCAATTGTCTGCAAACAGGATTGCTCCTCCTGCTTTTTTCTGCCATGCTGGGGTATGTAGTAATGTTTTCCACCGTTTGACTTTCAGCCTATGAGTTTATGAGTTAAGTGTGTTTCTTATATATAGCATACTGTTGGATTTTGCTTCCTAATCCATTCTATGAGTCTGTTTCTTTTAATTGGTTAGCTGACTCCATTTACATTGATGTTTATAACTGAGATGTATTGACTTATGTTCAATATGTTATTTTCCTGCTGTTGCTTACCTATTATCCTCCTGTATTTAATTATTTGTCCTTTTTTGGTGGGTTCTTTCCATTCTCATTTGTGGAGTTGTAACCATATTGATCCCTCTCTAGAATATTTTTTAATACTCTGTGTAGGGTTGGCTTTGTTGTTACAACATTCTTTAGTTTTACAACATTCTTTAATTGTTCTTTTTCATGGAAGTTTTTCACTTCCCCATTATACTAGAAAATGTTTTGAAGGATATATCAGTTTGGGTTGGAATTCATTTTCTTGCAAAACTTGTAGTACTTTGTTCCATGCGCTTCTATACTTGATGGTTTTTGAAAACAAATCTGCTGTTACTGTCATGAGTTCTCCTTTAAATGTGATGTTTCTTTTCTCTCATGGTATTTATTTATGTATTTATATTTTTGTTATGCATTTGGATCTCACTACATAGATTGAGCTTGTACTGATCCTTCTGTTTACAGCCTCCCAAGAGCTGGGATTATTCTAGCAGCTTTTAGCATATTGTTCTTGTGTTCAATTTCTGGGTTCTTGATTATATATCTGGGTGTGGTTTTAATTGGGTTAATGTTATTTGGAGTTCTGTGTGTTTTGTTTACCTGAATGTCAGATTTTTTCCCCATATTTAGGAAGTTTTCTGGTATTACTTCTGCCCATATGCTTTTTATATCATTTGTATTGACGCCTTTGTTCTTGTTTATGCCTATTAGTCTTATGTTTTTCATCTTTTCATTGTCTTTTTTATGTTTTTTAAATTAATTTTAATGAAGAAGAAACAACAATGAGACAGTTTCAAAACAGGTTAGTAGGGTACTTACAATAATTAATACATTGCATATTGTTTTCTTCATTGTAGTTATTCAGAGATGCAGATGATATCTTGTCTAAACACTGTTAGTACAAATACTTATTCTCATTGTACTAAGAGAATGTAGCTATATATCTATCCTAACTATTTTGTATAAACAAATATTTATATATATTTTTCACTAAAAAATGGTACTTCATTTATATCCCTCTTTTTTGTTTTGTTTTGTCAGAGATAGGCATTCATTGCCATTCAAATATTGTAGGTACTTGAATTCAGCAAAATAACCCAACATAGTCCAGCAGTTCATAATAGTAGAGGATTACCTGCAGAACTGTCAATGTCAGAATTGCATTGTCTTGAAGATATTGAATTATTTTTTCCTGCATCCTAGGTGTTTTTGAGAGATCTTTTCTTCCCTTTTTACTAGCTGCAACAATGTCTTCAAGGTCTGAAAGTCTATCTTCACTTTCATTTAAATGGTTTTGCAAGGGGCTGGGGAGATAGTGCCATAGCACAAGTGCCTGGCTGGCAAGTACAAGGTCATGAGTTGGAACCTTGGTCATACGAAAAAAAAAAAAAAAAAAAAAAACGGTTTTGCAAGCTTGTGACTGAGATTTTAATTTCCTATATATCTCCTTGATTCTGCTTTATGCATTCTATTTCTTTCCTATATTGCTTATTCTAGGATTCTATCATTTTTCTATTATCTGTTTTTTTTTTATTAGTGTCTTCTTTAGAAGCACTTACTAATTCTTTCATTATAGTTACCATTTCTTTTCTTACTTTGCAGATTTTTTCTGATCTGATTCCCTCTATACCTTTCTACAGTTGTTCCTTTGCCTCAACTCAGGACCAAATCCAGGTTTTATTTTGTAATGAAGGAAGAGTGGCTTGAGGATGAGTGACTGAGAATTGCAGGAAGTAGGTGAGTGCTGTGAGCTGGGCTAGGTAGGAGGCCTGTATTTACCTCTGTCATATACAGTGAGAAATATATGCAAAAGAAAAAGTAATTAGCATTATACTATTGAGGTAGTATCTAATGTCCAGAGCTTCAGTTCTGGTGTATAATCTTTCAAGCTCCAGGAAGTCATAGCTCAGTCTCAAGGCTTGATTGCAGCCTATAATGTAGAGTTTTGGCTCTTCATCCTATCTTGGGTCCCAGCTGACAGTGTGGAGCATTGGCTCTTGGTTGTGTCTTGACCTGGCTCATATGTAAGAGCAGCAGGTGTGGGTTATTAGGGAATCGTGCGTGCCATCTTCAGAGACTACCATCAGCACCTTGGCTAGACCAGTATGCATTGCTTAATGCCAATTAAAGGGATAAGGAAAAATCATAGCCAGCTCTGTTCCTATCAATAAATGGAACTAGGGTCAGGCACAGCCAAAATGGAGACCACTGCTCTTTCAAGGAGAGTTGCTCAGGCAGTCCTCCACACTGACCATCGTATTTCATGGGCTACACACTTATGCCTTTGTTGTTATTCCAATATCTATCCCAGGATACCATGCTGTATTTAAGTATCTTTTTAGTTCTCTTTAATATGTGACAGATACTCTGTTTTCTCTTGTCTTGTATGAGCTTACCTGAATAGTATTGAGCTCCTCAATTTGGATCTGTTATTTTCTAGTTAGTATGGTGTGCTGACCATTTAAAAACATATTTAGGAAATTCCTAGCTAAAGCTGAAGTTTTTTTCCTTATTACATCACATCTTAAGTTATATATTATAATATGATTAATCATTAGTAATACTGACTTCAATCATTTCATTAAATTAATGTTTGTTACCTTTCTTAACTTATGATTTCCCTCCTTTTCATATGTTCTTGCTTGGATGTGAACTACTAAGTATAAACCATGAGGAGTAGAGATTTAAGTATTTACTTATATGAGTGGGAATTCTTCTCAATAAAGATACAACTTTTCATGTATTTATTTACACTTTTTACATATGTATGGATTCAGCTATATTTTATACTTAGGATTGTAACTCAATGTTTTATTGCTTAAATTTGTTCAATTTTGGTCATAGGTAGGCAACTTGTGGGTTGGCTTCTATGTTCCTTTGAATTTCTCAATCCATTTGATTTTTGCACCCTTCATTGCTTTCTGCTGCCAAAACCACTTCTCATTTTCTTTGTGCCATCCCACATAATAAGCCATTTCTTTTTAGGAGTTTCTTTCATCTGTGAATGGTATTTAGTATCCAATATTTAGGTGCTGACTAATCTGGTTGCTATTACTAAATCACTGCTTTGGGACCACTCAGGAGACAAAGCTATAAATATATAAACTAACCCACATCTATGTTTATTTTGTATATAGGCAATGTTATTTTATTTAGACACACTAGGGACTTACTGTATGGCTTCACATGCTGAAGCTCTAATCCTCAGTGTGATGGTGTTTGAAGATAAAAGATCTGGGGAGTATGTATGTTTAGGTGAATTTATGGGGAATTTGCATTGGAATTAAAGCCCTTACACCAGCAGTTCTCAGCCTTTCTAATGCCGTGACCCTGCAATACAGTTCCTCATGTTGCGGTGACCCCAAGCCAAAAAATAATTTTGGTGGCTACTTCAAAACTATAATTCCAAATAAATAACATTTTCCGATGGCTTTAGACGACCCCTGTGTTTTGGTTGTTCAACTCCCGCCGGGGTCGTGACCCACAGGTTGAGAACCACTGCCTTATACAAAGAGACAGCAGAGCTCTTTGTGCCATGTAAGGACATAAAAGAATGTGGACATCTATCTACAAGTCAGGAAAAAGTCCCAAACAAGAAACAATTCTGGCACTTTGATATGGGATTTCTACCTTATAAAGTTAGGAGAAAATAGGTTTCTGTTGTTTAAGCTACCAATCTATTTTTGGTTTTTTGTCATGGAAGCATAGGGAGACTAAGACAATACATAAACATGAATATGTACAATGTCTTCAACTATAGGTTTGTATCATACCATTAATTTTAGCTTTATCCTCTTTCATATCTGTAACTTTCTTGTCTTTTTTGAACTGATAGATTCTTTCAGTAATCATCAAAGGTCTCGAGGCAGATTGTACTGGCAAAGGCATTTACTCTGGATAAAGTTTTTCTATTATGTGCCCAGTTTTTCTCCCCCCACCTCTCTAACTTATAGAATGCCTTTTCTACTGCCGTATACTTTACACAGTACAGTGTCTGGTTAAGAAACTCACTTCTCACATTGAAGTATGGCTGATGACCCATCGACATGAAATTCACCAATATTTAACATATCCTCCATCATCATAGAGCAGCTGCCTTGATAAAGAAGTGGAATAGCTTTTCTGAAGACTCATTTTCAGTTTTAACTATATGACAATATCTTGAGAGACTAGGAAAGATCCTCTCTTTTCTAAGTCATGAAAATTTGGATCACTTCAATAAGAAAGAACCACTAAAGTGCTTGCTGGTGGTATATATGCAATAGATATTAGAAGAAAGTAGTTACATATACTAGTTGTGGTCACATGACCAACTGTAGAGATGCCGACTGTAATAGTTATTATTGCTTTATTTTTTCTGAATATGCTATTATGTGCATGTTAACAAAATAGTTTTGTTGTCTTTGCTTTCTTGTGCATTTCTCATCCAAGATAAGATGTATAAAAGGTTAACTTTACATCTCAGCATTTTAGTTAAAAGATGTCAAAAAGAGTGAATATCACTCAAGGACTTTGTGCTGTCCTCTGGAAAAAGTGTTACAGTGCTTTTAGTTGTATCATATTAGATGGCAGTATGACATTTTAAATTGTTTTTATTTAAATAGGGGTTAAGTATAGTTGAGAAATATGCATATGGAAGCCAGGTTGACAAGGCCTAGGCTGTAGTGGTCTTTTTCTTATGTTTAACCTTACTAGGCTAAAGTGCTCAGTTAATTAAATCAAACACTAGTGTAGGTGTTACTAGGATGGTATTTTGTAGATGTAATTAAATTACATGAAATCCTAGTCAATCTATGTAGAGCTGGTTTAATTTCTTGAAACCCTTTAAAAGCAAGGTGAGGCTTTCTTGAAAAAGAAGGGTTCCCCCGGTGGTTTGCAGTTTCAGCCTATTCTTGAGTTATAGCCTGTCCTTCCTGAAAGATTGCCATATGGATTTTAGACTTGCCTAGCCAGCCTTGACAACAGTGCACGACAGCTCCTTGCATTACATTTCATATTTATCTATCTCCTACTGGTGGTTGACACTAATAAATTACTCTACAAATGCCAAATGATATAAAGATTCTCTTTGCATCAAATAGCCTAGTGCTCAGATTCAAGGTTAAAGAACTGACTTTACAAGAAATACCAAAATATAAAATGTAAGATAGCAAAAGCAATGCAGAAATGAATCCTTTTCACCACAGGAGTAACATGATAAACAAAAACAATTGGGAAAAAATTTCTCAGAGATTATAAAAAATTAGCACTATTTCATATATCATAGTGAATTTTTCTAAAGTAAGCATTGACGAACAACAAATCACTAATAGACAAATCAAAAGCCTAACTCTGACCAAAATATATGTCAGAAATGAATTTTTTGTTGTGATTGTTTTGTTTCATTTTCATCTTACTTTCAAACCAGGTGTGGTAGTACAAGTCTGTAATCCTTGTATTCAGAAGACTAAGGCAGGGGGCATGGCTTTGAGGGAGACCAGCCTGTGCTATACAGAGAGTAGAAGTGCAGCCTAAACTGCAAAGTGAGACCCTGTCTCAAAAACACAAACAAACAAATAAATATCTTAATTTCAGGCAAGTCTTCAGCTATCCTGTCCACCCAGGTATTTTTACTTACATAAAAACAATGTACTTTTTTATTAAGGAGTAAGTTTATTATTTGGGGTTTTTAATGTTTATTCTGTGTGTGTTGAGTTATCCAGAACAGAAACATCAATTTTTAAACTATCTTCAGGCAGTTAGAAAAGTAAATTAAAGATAGTGCTAATTAAAAATAAAAACATTTTATGACATCTAAAAATTTTATATCCTTCCAGAGGGAACTCCTGGTACTTCTGAGAACAAGAATAAATAAACTAAAACTTAAAATCATCACTATTCTTAACCTTGCTACCTCTACTCTTTATAAGCAGAATTTTTTTTTTTGCCATATTTGGTACAAGATCTCACTGTGCAGCTCACAGCTTGGATTTGTAGTGATCCTCCTGTTTTTAGCCTTCCCAGCCCTGGGATTACAGATGTCCACCACCACAACTGGTCTCAGCGGCCAGCTCAGGGCATCCAGGGGTGGAGCTGGCACAGCATGTGGTGTTGGGATGGAACCCCAGTCCCTGTGCTTGCCTAAGCAGGTGCTTATTTTGCTGAAGTATCTCGCCTGCCAAAAGCAAAAATGTCCTCTGTGCCAAGTTAAATTGTTTTATAAAATGCTTTTGGTTTCCATCCATTTTGCCTTAGTATCTTTACTCCTTCCTTCTACTGAAAAGTATAGTATGCTATTAACATTTCAGTTGTAAAAATAAAACACCACACTGTATTTACAGATTGTTTTCATTAAAATTCTAATCTGTTTGTATTTATGAAATAGATCATGATATCTATAAACAGTCCTTTAGGTTCTACCAAAGGACTATCTACTAAAACTTTAATATTTTGGGCTTACCTCCCTTTATTGAGACCTACAAATATATACCAAGAAGTAATGATATATTTTAAATACCTTGGAGTTGAGATCTTCAAGTCTACTCTTTCTATCTCCTGGGAAATATGTTCACCATCTGAGATGCCACTTCTGCTCCGCTTTGTGGCAAGAACCTAGAAATTTCAGACGGAGCACAATAGGCAGTTACTTCCTAAAAAGAAATCATTCTCATTCCAAATTAATTTGGGAATGAGGTTATCAAACAAGCAGACTGAAGTAGCAATGAAACTTGTAATTCCCCAACTTCACAAAGTTGTTGGCAAGTAAGAAAATTACCTTTAAAAAGATTTCTGTAAGTATGTTAAAGCTTAAAACACTACTATTAAATCCATTCATATGTAACAGATAAAGTGTGAATGTTTGTGTAATGTATTATTAGTCCTTTTATTTTATTAATAGTAGCAGCAATATATTTCTTTTTTAATATTAGTGAGGGAAAAATAGCAATGAGATAGTTTCACAACAGGTTAGTAGGACAGATACAACAGTTAATACACTGCATATTTTTTTCTTTATAGCAGTTTTTCAGAGTATAAGATGCAGACATGGTATCTTGTCTAAACACTATTAGTAAAAATCTTTCTTCTCCTTTTTTTTTAAGATAGAAACTTATTTTATCTCACATTTTGTAAGGATTTGAATCCACACTCAGTTGGTTTCAGGTCAGATAGGAAAAGGCTGAGGGGATACAGTCCATGGCAGGGCAAGCAGGCAGCAGTGAAGCCTCTCTTCTAGCTTTCTTTTTGTATAGTCCAGTAGTCCATATAGTAGTGGGTTATCAGTGCAACTGGCAATATCGGAGGCTATTGACTTGAGCCTTTTACAGCTCAGCATATTAATATGGCTCTACTTTTTTATACCTCATCATTCGAATTTTCTGCTGGATGGTTAAGACCAAGAGAAAGCAAGACCTATGTAACAAAAAATGTAACATTTGTATCTGACAAGGTCTGTCACCATCCCCTCAGGATTTACCTTGAAACCATGTACAGTGGTTTCATAGATCTTTTGTCAGTGTCAGCCTTCAGGACGAATCACGGCCATTGCTTTACCAGTTTGATTTCTGTGAGAGCCTGAGAGAATGTTTTCTCTCTACGTGACTCTCCTTAGGTACACTATACATCATCAATCCCTTTCCTCTGTTGTCCCATAATCTTCTTGAACAGAAAATTTGGGACACCACTGAGCTACAGGCTGTAACAGTACAGGTTCTCTTATGTCCTGAGTCCTCATTGACCAAAATATTGACTATCCTTGTAACCCTTCTTTTTTTTTTGTAATATTTTGGACTGTAAACTTAACTTGTTAACCCTCCAGAAGAGCAGCTTAATATTATTCCCCATAATATAGGCACTTGATCTTAACATCCTTATCTTTCTGATAATCAGATGCCTTAAACATAACATGGAACCAGTATTTTCCATCAGTTGTTGATATTCTAAACTTTAAGTCCCTATAGAATATAAAAAATAATAATTACACATTTTTACACAAAAATTAAGAATTTAACCATTTACAAATTATAGCAGTACACTCCTACGGCATTTTTTCCTTCTCTACTATTCCCTTATATTACCTTTTTTAAGCAAACATTTACTTGAGAGAGTA
Organism: Myocastor coypus; assembly: GCA_004027025.1. Classification (NCBI taxonomy): domain Eukaryota; kingdom Metazoa; phylum Chordata; class Mammalia; order Rodentia; family Myocastoridae; genus Myocastor; species Myocastor coypus. The sequence goes on along the minus strand of PVJA010029332.1, from coordinate 16,603 downwards.
TAGCAATAATTGATATGGCATTAGAAGTAGTACGCTCTTAGGAGACCAGAATGATAGGTATTCCTAGCATGGTATTAGTATTACATCTTGTTATCCTCGGTGTCAGCATGCATAGTTAGTCAGGGTGATAATTCTACTAGTTAACTACTAGTTTCAAAAGCCTGTTGGAGATTCTAGGACCTTTGTCTTAACCATCTTCTGTCTATATATACATGCATCGTTTTTCCTCTGCCATGTTTTCTAACTTTTCTCCTTTCTTTGTCTTCACTGTTTAATCCTTAAATTCTCATTTTCCATTTAAATGTATTATGCCTTTCCACTTTTATTTCTTTTGAGTTTTTATACTAGGGAAACAATACAATATTTACACATATATGTCTGATTTATTTCAAAAGGATTATACCCTCAAGTTGCATCCACTTATATATGAAGGCTTCAAATTTATTTTTCTTTATGCCTGAATAATACTTCATTGCATAAAAACACCACATCTTTTTCATAGTTTCTTCAGGTGACGGGCATTTTGTTTGTTTCCAAAATTTGGCTATCGCAAGTTCTACTACAAGTTCTAGTAGAATCAGGAAAATCCAGTGTCTTATGTAAAAAAAGAACTCACCAGGTTAATTAATGATTGACTTATCTGGAAATCCAATACAATTTATAAGAAACTATGCCATCGTAGTTGGGATACATGTCGATATATATTTATATCTGTCTATATTTGAGGTTTTTAAAATCTAATTATTCCTATGACTCTAAATCACAGAGATTGATTATTTTAAGTATAGAATGAGACAAGTAGAACACTGCCTTATCCATAGGAGAATTTATATAATGATTGGGAAGAAGATTGAGATCTTTCAGTCCTAATCAAGAGAACTTTAAAGTTAAATACTAAAAAGCTTATGGCATAAAACTGTAAACATATTATTTATGGTGTGAAAATATAACATCACAAGCAAACTAAAAAGAAAATGTCCATATTTAACGTGTAAAATATCTGGGAGGGGAGTTTGAGAATACTGCTTACAGATGTACATGTTCAACCTGTCAAAAATAAAATTCAAGAAAACAGGATTTTAAAGGGAAATATGTCTCATATTGTTACTTTAGGAAATTAATGAATGAATGAAATATTTCCAGAAAGGAGAGAAAAAAAAGTTAATAAAACATGTGAATGACCATTAAAACCAAGGAAATCCAAATTGTAGAAATGGATCTGTGACTGAGGCCTCTGATCAAATCTGGCCTACTCTATTTGGTTAGTATAATATTTTAAATTTTTAATGCATTTAGATTGCATGATACAAATCTAAAATAGAACCCCAAATAATATTATTTTCAAAACGGTCAGAAAAGGATCTGCAGTAAAGACTGAGACAAACGGTGAGAAAAAGACAAAACAATGTCATAAAAAGTTAAGGGAAGAAAAGAGAGTGATGGATCACTGTTTCATGCTGAACGAATAGTGTGATGAGGATGTATAAGCATACATTGGACTTAGCAACAGAAATAGTAGAAATAAAAGATGGTGGAAGCTGAGTGTGGTGGCGCACACCTGTAATCTCAGCACTTAGGAGGCTGAGGCAGGAGGATCACTGTGAGTTTGAGACCAGCCTGGGCTACAAAAGTGAGTTCAAGGCCAGCCTCAACTGCAGAGTGAAACAGTGGGACTTACGAAAAGGAGATGGGCAAGGAGCAGTAAAAAGCAGGGGTGAGTCAAAGAAAGGTTCTGTTCAACCAGGCAAGACAAGAGATTAAGTATATAGCAATGGGGCAGTAAAGATGAAGAGAGCAAAACTACAAAGGTAGAGAGATTAGCAATAAAATGTGATCCAAAAAGTATAATAATTAGAGTCTATATCACAAGTGAGAGAGTTATCTTTAGAGAAGTAAGGCAGTGTGGTGTAACTGCAGGGAATATGGGAATGACAGCCATTGTATTAGTACACATTTGTGGTATATAATGCTTGCATCCCTGTGTAGAGGTGGTGTGTATACATCTTAATTCCTTTCCTCATCCTTTTTCCCTCCTTTCTCCCTCCATCTTCTTGTTCTCCTTTCTATTTGAGAAAAATAACTTTAAATTCATAAATTTGCTAGCAGATTGTTGAGTGTGTTCCCACATGTTTTCAAATTTGCCTGAAAATTAGAAGGTGATGTACTATGCTTAAGTATGGTAGTGGTGATAGGGAAAGTGGAGAACTCAGGGAGGGTGAGATTCAAAATGCAGAGGGTAGAGGTTGGAAATAGCCATTGTGAAGAAGAGACGGAACGAGGGATGATGAGAAATTCCACCTGTTGTGGAATTGCAGGTGCTGATGATTTTAAAAATAATGAGTACTGTCTTGTTGAAGTGTTGATACAGTAATGTACAAGATGATCTAAATATAAGATGAATATTTAAATTTTTGTTTAAAACTTTATTATAGTAAAAAACATTGCCATACATGCCCCTCGAAGATATTTCCCTCACTTCAGACAGTCTCATCCCATTCTTGCCATATTTTGAAGCAATTCTAGAAGTCCATTTCCTGAGTATCTTCATAGTTGTGATAAAAAGGCATTGTGTCCCCATCTACCGTATACACTGGGTCTGGCACTGTGCAAGTTCTGGCTGTTTCCTAGAGTTAAAATGACTATGAAAGATAAATGTTTTTACATCAACATGCCAACACAACTAAAAACAGAAAATAAATTTCTAGAAATGTTTCAAAATGTGGCAAGAATGATGTGTTTGGAGTGAAGTGGAGCATTTTGAAGATTAATGGGGATGTTTCTTTCACTCTAGCAGTCATTTTGCATTTTTGTTTAATATAATTTGTTTTGTTCTTTTTGAGACAAGGTCTCACTGTGTAGTTCAGGCTGGCCTTGGGCTCACTCTGTAATCCGTTCTGACTTTGAACTAAAGGCTTCTCCTGCCTCAAATGCTGGAATTATAAGGGTGTGCTAATACACCTGGCTCAATTTTTAAAAACTTTAAGTATTCACTGTGTTTTATATTGCAGTATTTTGGGAAAATATTTGCAGATATAGAACACAATAGTCTTGAATATATAAGATACAAGGTAATGCAGTACAGTAATTTAACAGCTCAATTTATTCTTTTGTTGGTTGGTTTTCTGCTTTTTGAGGCAGGGTCTCACTCTGTTATTCAGGCTGGTCTTAAACTCACAATATAGACCAGGCTCACCTCAAACTAGCAGGGATCCCCCTGTCTCAGAGTGCTGAAATTACTGGTGTGCATCCCCACACCTGGCTAAAAGCTCAACTCCTTGAACCCCGTGATCAAATCTCAGTCTGTCAGTTACTAATTGTGTGAAGGTGGCCAAAGTATTTAATTTTGCTAATCTCTGCTTTCCCAAAACAAAAACTGGAAGGCATTTGGGTAAAGTCAAAGAGAAAGAGAATTTTTGTCTTACGGCACTGTTAAGAATTTTTGACTGTCTGTTGTTTGCACTTTGTATTCTGGGAGACAGGAACAACATTAGAGTTATCATGTTATCCCAGCTCTGACAAACAAATGAAAAAACGTGTCATAATTATTGTATAACCAAATTTAAGAAAGTCAGAAGAAAGAGAATCATTATTCTGGGTGTGATGGTAACTGTGGTGGGGGGACTGTTCAGGGCTCTCTAGGGACCATTCTCCACTCCCACTAGTGAGCTCCATCTTGTTTTATTTCTGTCCTTCCTTTTCCCTTTCTGTCCTTCCTTTTCCCTTCATTCCCAGTGAATTAGTAAGTCCTCTTTGATAATGAGTGTTTACAAAATCATAAGATGAAAAATAATACTGAATTTTAATTTGAGAATTAATCCATAGATAAACACAAAAATTAATTACACAGATAGTTTCAAAATGGAGAGTAAACATGGTAGTGTGAACAACATACAGTCGTTGGTGTACCTGCCAGAATAGTCAGGCAGAAAGGCTATAAACAGACTGGTGGGAGCATGAAGGTACTCATTGCTTCTTCCTACCTAGTATGAAATTAAGAGAGTTTCTAAAATTGACAAAATATGGCATAAAAAGTTAAGTATGTTATTGAAGCACGTTCAGGTTACTAATAGACTTTCAATGATGTTAGTAGTAAAACAAGGTAAGAGAAGTAGGAAGTGAGGCTTGGGACAGGGTGAGGAGTCTGAATTAAAATCTTTCCTAGAAGGAAATGGAGAAACTCTTTAAAGCTGAGTAATTAAAGAGATGGGATTTACATATAATACACAGTTCATAGGTAATATGTAGCACAAGCATCAGAACTCACAGCAAAAATAATTGGAGCTGGGCCATATGTAGTACATGTACCTGTAATCATTGCTCTTAGGAGGCTGAAGCAGGAGAATCTCTGAGTTCAAGGTCAGCATTCACTGTATAGTGAATCCTTGTCTCCAGGAAACAAATAAATAATAAACTAAAATAAAATCTAGCATAAGGCAGGAGTTTTTAATTTTGTTAACACTTTGTTGAATATTAAAGACTACATATGCATAGATTATGAACTTTAAAAATGATTAAAACCAAAATTAGTCTACTCTCAATTATTTTCAGAGAGTGTCTGAATATGAAAGAACATAGAATATGGTGGGAAAACATGCCAATTTCAAAGGCATTGGAATAAGGGTTTTTATAGTACTCTTCAGGCAAAATTAAAAGTGTATAACTGTTCATGATGCAGTTAGAAGACTCCATTTCTGGCTTTCTTACTCAACATGTACTTAATGTGATTCTTTTTTAAAATCATTGAATTTATTTTATTTCAAAAATATCTGTGTACACCAAGTAAATCTATACTGGAGTTTGTGCGGTTTGGTTTGTTTTCCACATTGGCATGCAACATTTTGGCAGACATGAGTGGGCGAGCCAGGTACTCCTTGTGGCCTTGGTTCAGTGATACAGGAACCAGGAAGAGGAAGATGTAATGGGTGGTGGGGAAGGTGCTGGGGAAAGTGTGTATTTTTTACTTCTGCAAGTGAATTACATTTCCCTTACATCTTGCTAAGGAGTGGGCTGCTCCTTCTGTGTCACCTCTCTTCATCCTCCCTAAGCGTTCACATTTTATTATATGCTGTTCAAGAATCATTTGGAACCAGGTGAAGTGAAGCACACCTGTAATCCCAGCACTTAGAGGGTGAGACAGGAGGACCGCCCTAAGGTTCAAGGCCAACCTGGGCTACATAGTGAATTCAATGCCAGCCAGGAAGACACCAGTGCACTTGTAGATTAAGCTAGTATTTGCCAACAGGACATCTAATAATCCAGAGGGCTTAAGTAATTTTTTTTTTTTTTTTTTTTTTTTTGAGACAGGATCTTGCTGTGAGATTCAGGCTGGCCTTTAATTACCCTGATTTTCTCAGGGTGTCCTGATAAGAGCATGAGGATGATCCTGTGCCCCAAGGCTCAATCCTCCCTGCTTTCCTATTCATCTTTAATTTAGAGTGATTTTATGCAGTAATTAATGATATAAATTTGTATAAGATTTTAATGCTTAAGAGTTTATCAAAAAGTTTTTGCCTGTCAGACACAGCACTTCATTAAAATATTAGATACTATTAAATCCTTTGATGGAAACTAAAATCCATGTTAAAGGAGAAATTATGGACAAAACCAAGGACACATGTAAGAGAAGTTTGCATCTCTAAGTGTTCTTGGAAATGTGTCATCACTTTGTCTTTCATGGCTGAGAGTCATTGTGTGCTCCTCTTTAATAACCCTCTGCTTCTCTTTCCTCCAATAAGTGATTAAGTGTGACACCTAAAAGTAAGGATTTTAATGAATCATACTTACTAAATAGGCAAGTTTTATAAAAGAACACAATTCAACGAGACCTATTTTAAATTGCAGAATTTTGAAACTGTAGTTCATTTGGTAACTGTATAGTAAATGCCAGTAGGAACAACATTATATGAGAAAAAATACAAAAGGCTCTTGTTATGTGAATTATATATAACCATTAGCATTGAACAGGCATGATTATCCCTTTAAATTAATCACACTAGAGAACTAAAGCTTTTCATTTTTATCCTTATTCATACTCAGGGGCTTTTCATTTTATTGGAGAGTTCTGGGTCAGCTGGGTGCCAGAGCATGACCTCTACAAATAACAAGAAATCCACAATTTTATACTTCAAAGCTGGCTGTTCTAATTATGTCTTTTTTTTTAAAAAAAAAAAAAAAAGTATTTTCCTTGGGTCCCTCTAAAATGCTATTTTTTTTTTCTTTTACTGCCTTTTCTGTTGCATTCCCATTTACTTCAGTGAATGTTGGTTCTATGATAGAATCTACGATCAAAAACAAAGATTTTTAAATTGCTGTTTATCCAAAGCTGCTTGACCTCAATGACTATAAACCAGTTCTGAGGCCTCTATGGTAGAGAATAATGTGTGTATAGGATCATCTTGAGTGTATAAAAACATAGAAGGACTTGCAGCATGCTTATTTAGGAATTTTATAAAAGTTTCGTTGATTACAAATGTCTCTTTACTTTTGGGCTCTGTTCCATCCAAGGAGACAAGGAAATCTTATAATAGCCCCTAAGTAGTTTTATTCAGTAGCTTCAGAATGTTTGTTTCTGTAAATGACAAAGAATCAGTTACTTTTGTGATATATCTTGATTAGGTGAGGCTAATGTGAATCTCTTGCTTGGAGGGAAAAGAAAATGGAACTCTTGATGAATTTGCAGAAAGTATATTTGAAGGTTAGTTGACTTTCTTCTAGTAAATAATAAATGGTAAATATGAATTACCTTAATATAAATGACATAGTTCAATTTAGGGAAATTTAGATGGCCTTTTTTTCCTCTTTCAGACAGGGCTCAAGGGATCCTCCTGCCTCATCCTATCTTAGGTTGTATTTTTAAGAGTTTGTAATAGAACCTTTTTTTTTTTTTTTAAATAGCTGGCTCAGCCTGCCCTGGGGGTAGGGCTGACACAGCATGTGGTGCTGAGAATTGAACCACAGTCCCTGTGGTTGCCTAAGCTTGCCTAAGCAGGCGCTTTAGACTGCTGAGCTATCTCACCAGTCCGTAAAATTCTTTTTGGGAATATAGAAATCCAGCATGGCCAGTGTATCTGATATAGTATAATTATTTTATGCATTTTATGTGATTTTTGATGTTACTGTTAATCTGCATTCATGTTAATTAAGTGGATAAAATCTTTTTTTTTTCGCAGGACTGGGGTTCAAATTCACGATCTTGCACTTGCCAAGCAGGTGTTTGTGCCATGGAGCTATCTCCCCAGCCCTGATAGTCTTAAAGCACCCAATTGTCAATGATTATGAGCTAGAACGCTCTGTAGTCTATGACTGAAATTTAAGGTTTCCTTTAGTTTGTAGCCTCTTTACTTACAATCCCAAATTCAAGAAACTATACACATGTTAAATGGATATGTAAGCAGCTATGGAAAATATGTACACTGGAATACTATTCACCAGTAAAAAGGAAGTATTAATACATGCAACTAAATCATTCTCAAACACATTGTGATAGTCAAATAAGCCAGTCTCAAAAATTTATATTATCTTTGATGCTATTTATATGATATTTTATAAAAGACAAAATTATGGTAATAGAGAAGAGAGTGGTTGTTCAGAGGTTTTAGAGTAGGAGACAAGGTATGACTACACAGCAATGGCAGAAGGAGTATAATAGAATTACTCTGTATCTTAATTATGAGGCAAGTCTAAGAAAATCCATATGTGTATTAAAATTCATAAAAATGTGTGTTCTAACTAAAAAAGAGAACTACAGGCCAATTTTTCTAATGAACATAGATCCAAAAATTCTCAATAAAATCCTCACCACTAAAATACAATAAATCATCAAGAATATTATACACCATGACCAGGTAGGATTCATCCCAGGAATACAAGGATGGTTCAATATATGCAAATCTATACATGTGATATACTATATCAATAGAGCCAAAGCCAAAAATCACATGATTGCCTCAATTGATGCAGAAAAGGCTTTTGACAAAGTCCAACACTCATTCATATTCGAAGTCCTACAGAAAATTGGAATAGAGGGCCTCTACCTCAACCTGATAAAAGCCATCTAAGATAATCCAGCAGATAATATAATTCTAAATTGGGAAGAACTGAAGCCTTTTGCTCTCAAATCTGGTACAAGACAAGGATGTCCTCTATTACCACTCCTATTCAATATAGTTCTAAAATCATTAGCTACAGCCATTAGACAAGAGAGAGAAATAAAAGAAATAAAAATAGGTAAAGAAGAAGTTAAATTATCATTATTTGCAGATGACATGATAATTTATTTGAAAGATCCCCAAAACTCCACCAACAAGCTACTGGAATTAGTACAAAAATTCAATAGCATAGCAGTCAATACACAAAAGTCAATGGTATTCCTCTATACAGATAACAAACACAGAGAGAGAAATTAGAAAAACAATACCTTTTACAATAGCACCAAAGAAAATGAAATATTTAGGAATTAACCTAACTAAAGAAGTAAAGGACTTTTTCAGTGAAAACTACAGTACCCTGAAAAAAGAGATTCTAGAGGATTTCAGAAAATGGAAATATAGCCAGGTATGGTGGTGCACGCCTGTAATCCCAGCACTTGAGAGGCTGAGGCAGGAGGATCAGTGTGAGTCCGGGACCAGCCTGGACTACAAAAGTGACCTCAAGGCCAGCCTGAGCTACATACATAGCGAGACCCTGTCCCAAAAGACAAAAAAAAAAAAAAAAAAAAGGAAATATATTCCCTGCTCCTGGATAGGAAGAACCAACATTGTAAAGATGGCCATACTCCCTAAACTGTTAAACAGTTTAATGCAATTCCTATCAAAATACTATCAACATACCTCACAGACCTGGAGAAGGCATTTCTAAAACTTATTTGGAGCCAAAAGAGAACCAGTATTGCAAAGACAATCCTGGGCAACAAAGGTAAGGCAGGAGGCATTATAATTCCTGATCTAAAATTATACTACAGAGCTACTGTGATAAAATCAACATGGTATTGGCAAAAAAAAAAAAAAAAAGACCTGAGAATCAGTGGAATAGTGGAAGATGCAGAAGTAAATCCAAAGACACTCAGCCACCTTATTTTTGACAAAGGGGCCAAACATGTTTACTGGAAGAAAGATAGCTTCTTTAACAAATAGTGCTGGAAAAACTGGCTCTCCACATGTCGAAAACTAAAACTTGACCCAGGTCTATCACCATGCACTAAACTAAAATCAAAATGGATTAAAGATCTAAATATTAAAAGAGACACCCTAAACCTCCTACAGGAGAAAGTTGGAGGAAATCTTAAAGACATCAGGGTAGGCAAAGGGTTCATGAACAAGAATCAAAATGCATGTTTAACACGCGAAGGAATCAACAAGTGGGACCTCCTCCAGCTGAGAAGTTTTTTCATGTCAAAAGAAATTACCAACAGAGTGAAAAGATAACCCACAAATTTTGAAAAAAAAATTTAATAAATATTCAGACAAAGGTCTTCTATCTAGAATTTATACAGCACTAAAAACCATTAGAGTCCTAAAATTTAAAGATCCAGTCCAGAAATGGGCATCTAAGATGAACACACACTTCTCAGAGAAATTCAACAAGCCTATAAATACATGAAGAAATGCTCCACATCGCTAGCCATTTGTGAAATGCAAATTAAAACAACACTTAGATATCATCTCACCCCAGAACAAATGGCTACTATAAAGAAATCAACCAACAACAAATGTTGGAGAGGCTTGGGGAAAAATGAACACTTCTCCACTCCTGGTAGGAATGCAGACTGGTGCAGCCATTGTGGAAAGCAATGTGGAGACTCCTTAAAAAACTGGAAATCCCATTCAATCCAGCTATCCTCCTACTGGGAATTTTTCCAGAAGAACTGAAAACGTCATATCATAGTGATATCTGTGCACCTATGTTTATAACAGCACAATCTGTGATAGCTAAATCCTGGAAACAACCAAAATGCCCATCATCTGAAGAATGGTTGAAAAAGATGTGGTATTTTCATAAAATGGGATATTACTCAGCTATAAGGAATGATAAACTAGAAGACTTCATGTGTAAATGGATGTATCTTGAACATCTACTAGTAAGTGAAATAAACTAGACCTGCATATGCAAATATCGTATAGTCTCCCTAGTGTAAGGACTCAAAAGAAGAAATAAATAAATACGTAAATACATAAATACATAAATAAATAAATTTTGGGCTGTGCCAGGAATCAATCTCAATACTTTGCGTTTTCTGCATTCTCAACTCCTATATTTTTTTTTTTAAAAGAGTGACTTAGGTACAAAATGCATTTGGAAGAGTTAAAAATTAAAGTTTATTGTTAGTGTTAATGTTTGTTTGATTAGTCTTACATACCTTGTCTATGAACATACCACCCTAAACACGCCCGATCTCATCTGATCTCAGAAGCTAAGCAGGGTCAGGCCTGGTAAGTACTTGGATGGGAGTCTTACATACCTATGTCTATTGATCTATACTGATATGATGATAAAAATACGTAATGCAACCATTGTTAAATTTTTCTTATTTTGAAATTCTGTATTATATATACTCTTACTTGTTACTGTTTTTATCTATTTTTGTTCCTATTTTTACTCTTTAAAATAAAAAAAAGCTGGGCGTGGTGGTGCACGCCTGTAATCCCAGCATTTGGGAGGCTGAGGCAGGAGGATCGGTGCGAGTTCGAGACCAGCCTGGGCTATAAAAGTGAGTTCAAGGCCAGCCTGAACTGCATAGCAAGACCCTGTCTCAAAAAGACAAATAATAATAATAATAAGAATAATAATAATAACAATAATAATAATAATAATAAATAAAATAAAATAAAATAAATGTGTGTCTTACACTGTTAATTTACTATATACTAATTTTAGAAATGAAAGGCTGTTGCTTGGGAATTTTTTATATCTGGCATCTTTCATATTGATACTACATTCAGTTTTCCAAATCATTCTGTTAATTTTTTTTGTTAATGTCTATTTTTCTGGTAATTATTTATGTAGACCCATCATTCTTTAGGCTATATAGAGTAGTAGTCCTCATGCATTTTTATGTCTAGCATTCCTTTATTCTCTACTGTATTATTGAGGACCCCAAGTAGCTTTTATGTAGATCATATGTATTTCGTGAAATATCTCTGAAAAATTAAAACAAAAAACATTTTAAAGTAATAACTGTAAACCTATTGCATGTTAGTATAAATAATGTATTTTTAGAAAAATCATATTTTCCAAAACAAAAAACTATTTTGTGAGAAGACTGACGCTGCTTTACACCTCTTGCAAATCTCTTTAGTGTCCCACTCAGCAGAAGAATGTTGAATTCTTACATCTGTTATGAAATTCACTCTGTTGTGTCACATGTTATGTACATACTCCTGGAGAATTTCAGTGTACACTCATGAAGAATGAAAGTGAAAAAAGACAAATATCCTATTTGCATGCAAATATTGTTCATATCTTTGTACCACACTTAAAAGCCACTCACTGTTTTAGATATGGAAGTATAGGTAGGTGTTTATATTATTTCTGTAGTAACTTAGTAACTATACATTAATTAGAGAAATTTCCACTGCTGTCCTTAACTGACTTCCATAGGATGTTTGACATCTGCAGTAAGTTTATCGGCTTTCAGTACTACAGATTCAATTATTTGCAGGACGTTTTTTACCACTGTATAAGATGTCCTTGTAGTATTTTCTCATCTTGGGCCAGATTTTTTGAGTTTCATAACTGCATGTTTTGATGAAACTGGACAGACATGAACTATGAGTTTATAAATGACTATAGGTCATGTTTCTATGCCAGCATCTCTATAATTTTTATTTGGTATCTCAGCATTTTCTCTACTACAAACCTGTCTTTATATGAAGATCAGCTAGATATGATAGCACATGCCTTAGTTCCAGCACTAGAAGACAGAGAGATTAAGTATAAGAATTCTCGGTCAGCTGAAACAATGAAGCAAAATCCTATTTCAAAGAGCGGGGAGAACTAAACCCAAATGACTTACAAATTCCTCAAATTAATATCTCCAAATGCCATCCAGTTACCTTTATCCAAAAAGTGACTTGCTTTGTCCATATAATTCTCAGCAATTATATTGTGCATCTGGTTAGCCAGCCTGTAATAACTTATTGAACACCTACTAGATATTTCTCTAAATCTTCTAAATATTAACCTCATTTTATAGTTATAGAAGTAATAATATGAGATAAAAATGGAAGCCATGGAGCTGGGGAGATAGTTCCATGGCACAAGCACAAGGCTGTGAGTTCCAACCTCGGTCCTGAAAAATAAAAATGGAAGCCAATGTTTACATAATTATATGTTCTTAGGATTCTTCCATATAGCTTATATATGTTCATTTATATAACTCTCAAAACAACCTTATGTTGCTACTTATTATTATTATTAACTTTGTTTTATAGATGATGAAGTGCAATCCAGAGAGGCTAAGTAACTTACGGTAGTTGTTGAGTACCCCAGTCTGCCTGACACCAAAGTAATATATTCAACCATTGTGCTGCCCTAATTGCCTCTGAAGGTCAAACTCCTGTCTTTCCTGTGCTATAAAGATCTAACCTATGCTTTTTGTGCCTCTCAAGTGTTATTCTTATCCAGAGACCATTATTCTATCCAGCAAACTAGGTGACTTGGCAGGGTCCTGAGTTCAATGCCTGGTACCGCACCAAAAAAACCCTAAGCGACTTGGCATAAATTCTTCAGCAGGGTAGCCACATCTTTTAGAGCACGGAACCATGCCAGTACCCTTTTCACAGTAAATGCTAGTAAATTCATTGTTTTAACTGACCTTTCTTACCCTGGCCCCATCATCACTCCCCTTCTAGTCTTCTTCCAGGCTTCCAATTACTGTTATCTGTCTTCTGTGACATTTTGTATACTGCCATCCTAACACCTTCCACATTGTATATTCATTGTTTAGTCTTGTTTACCTATAAATATTCAAAAGTAATTGTGCCTTCCTTCATGTGTTTCTTTGCCTGCACACAGAACTGATACACATTAGTCTCTCAAATATTTATGGAATATATAGAAATAAAGTTTATATTGATGATTCATGAATGGGACAATAGAAAGATCTGACAGTGCATGGGATATTTTATCTATGACATTTTATCCTTTACAGTCTTTGGTCTCAAAATATTTTGATCATTCATAGGCCCACCTATAAGGATACAAAGGTTTAGTTTGACACATTTAAGAAAACTGTTCTTAAAACAAGTCGTTCATGATATAGTTTTGTTGACATGTGGCTTTACATTCATTGGTGGCCACATATGCATGGAAATGATAACTAGAAACTAGTACAACATAAAAATCATGAGTTTCTTTATTTGAAAAGAGTAAGTGGAATTTAAATATTTGTTTGGACCTCCCTTTGCCTTTTCTGTTTAACTAACCTAGCACATTAGCAGATCCATAATATTCCATTTATTGATCAAGTAGACCATTTTTGCTACATTGATTAATTGAGATGAACAGCTACACCAAGTTAAAGCCCATCATTACATCTCTGCATTAATTTTGACATGATTTACTTGGTGTTAAGTGGACATTTATTTTCACTGTCTCAAAGATAGAACTTTTTCTGCAGTAAAGCAGAATAATATATCTTTATGGTATTCTAACTTGAGCAATACATAAAGATTAGTAAATAAGGCCCTATTAAAAATACTTAATAGTATAAGTAACATGAGTCCCAGTAGCATTTCTAATGTCCATTAATGATTATTCTGAGGATCAGAGCTCATTTTACTGAGCCATTTAGTCAAACCGTGTGATTATTTAGAAAGTTAATTCATGCATACTAAAATCTAGCTTAAGTGATGCAGAGGGTAGGAGGTAAAACTCTTTGGAGACGATAGTCCTTTTTGTTATTTAATGATCAACCATAATTAACTTGCAAATTTGAAATAATTAGAACAAATTAAAGGTATTTAACTTTGCCTCCCTAAAGAAAAATTCAAATTACACCAAATGCAGCTTTAAATTATTCAACTCTCAGAGGTCTAGGCTAGATTTTTTTTTTTTCATAATGCTTTCTTTATGATGAGAATACCAATCTGCCTTTTGTCAGAAGCCCTCCTATCAAGTAATTGTTCTTTGTGTTAATAAATGGCAGCTATTCTTCTTTGTAAAAGTATTTCAGTCTCCCAAGACTACATCAGCATTTCTGTGGCATTTTAATTCAATAAAACAAAAGGTTAATGTTTTTCTACTTTTTAAGGAATGCAGATACAATTGGTTTTCAATTGGTCCTGAATGACATTTAAAATTTGCCATTGAAGCTCAGCTATACTATCGTGATACAGAATTTGTGCAAAATAGAAAAAGTTTAAGGTTCTTTGGATTATTAGAATTTTATTAAACTTGAAGAAATTAAAGGTTCACATTTAGTGTTTATAATACTAAACTATGACATTACAATCATAGATCATAATTTAGATCAGTAAAATTTTAATGACCTGAGGGTGACCTTTACTGTGTAGTAATCCTAAATGTTATGGTGTCTGATCTCTTTGGCTATCTTGATTTAGATCATTTTGCTATCATTTTTTAACAGTTCCAACTGTTGCTCAGGAAAGTATTCCCATTAGTTGTATCCATATTCGTAAATAGTATCCCTATATTAAGTCTTCCCAGCAGATTTCGCAAACATTTTATCTGTACTATATTAAGTGTGATAAAGGACACTTTTTACCTGGCATTTAGATTTTGACTTTATGGTACAGGGCACAAAGTATGTAGTTGGTACACATTTCTTCAGTTTAGCATATGAGTTAACCCACAGTTAAAATGTTGATACTTTCAGTATCGTAAAAAAATCCTTGGTGTAATTTTTGCTTTCATTTTGTTTTTTAATTACCTGTTGAAGTATAACTTACATTCATTAAGATGCACATACCAAGTTTGATATGTTTTAACAAATGAATTTACCTGGGTGATTAATAACCTTATTAATATATAAAGGTATCCATCACCCTGGAAAGTATCTTATGCAGTGGTTCAGTACGTTCCTTTATAAATTTCTGCCATAAACAAACAGTAGTCTAATTTCTATCTCTTCAACTTATTTTGCATGCTAACTCTTGTAAATATAATCATACGTTACACATGTGTATACCCTCTTAGCCACCATGTTTTGGAAATATCTCTACGTTGCTGCATGTTTCAGTACTTTATTATGTTTTTATTCATTAGTAGTAATTGTGTAAATATGTCACACAACTTGTTTATCAGTTCATCTGTTGATGGACACTTGGATTGCTTCCACTTTTTGTGAATAGGTAGAACAGCTGAAGTGCTGTAAGATTTGTGCAACAAGTCATTAATTTATGTATTTATTTATTTATATATGTATGCATGTATTTGGTACAGGGTCTTACTACACAGCTTGGACTTGTAGTGGTTCTCCTGCTTTCAGCCTCCCTAGCGAGGGGATTACAGGCACACACCACGACACTCAAGCTGTATGTAATCTTTAGTCACACATTTTTTGTTTTGTAGCTATAAATGAAACAACCAAACTGTTTCCAAGGAGCTAAAGATGTTCCTTTATTTGCAAGAAGTTAATATCCCAATACATCCATTTTAAATTGAAAATACTGTATTTAATATATCTAACCTATTGAGTTTATACCTTAGCAACTCAATAAAGTGTGGACAATCAGTTGTTTCCCCTTGTAATTACATAGCTGACTGGGGGGCTACAGCTCCCTTCCTCTGCCCAACATGTTGTAGAAATATTGGACCATTTGCTAGCTGAAGAAAACAAATCAAAATTCAAACTGGTTTTATATTACATGTGTATTGCTTCATATCACTATAAAGTTGAAAAAATCTTACATTGAACTCTTGTAAACCAGGGATCATTTGTATAATAGTTGTACAAGTAAATGATCAGTTATTCTATTGCATTGTCAAACTTTGATATTTATATATTTTAGTTTAACTATTTTAGTGATCATAAAATGGCCTCTTGGTGTAATTTAATATAGTCATCCCTGAAAAGTGATGCTGAGCATCTTTTGGTGTTGTTATTAGCCATTCATTGCCACATGCAGCACAATTCCTGAGAAACTCACACAGGGAGGACCATGAAGAAATAAAGTGAGAGACCCAAATCGCACCGCTGGGAGCTGAGCCTGCGTGCCCAGCGCAGGTAAGCTCCCTGCGCCCCTCTGCCCTGCCTCTGCGTTCCCGCGCCTAACTTCCTGTTCCAGCCCAGACCCAAATAGCACTGCTGGGAGCTGAGCCTGCGCGCCCACCTCGGGTAGGCTCCCTGCGTCACTCTGCCCCGCCTCTGCGTTCCCACGACTAACTTCCTGTTCTAGCCCAGACCCAAATCACACCGCTGGGAGCTGAGCCCGTGCGCCGGCTGGGTCAGGATCCTTGGCCTGCCTTCCCTTTCCCCGCGCCACCCCCTTTTTTTTTGAACCCCTCCAGCCCAAGCTCCAGCACCGAACCCATCAAATAGCCCATTTGGCAACCGATCTGGCCCACGAGCCTATCAGGACTACTCAATCCCAAAGCTCCACTTCCACCTACAGACCACATCCACCGGGATTCACAAAAGCTAGCA